>LVTN01000488.1:173540-203285 GCA_001649415.1 Musa itinerans | reverse complement strand
ATAAAAATTATGATAATATATTATTATGATTCTATCAATAGTAAAGATCATGATCTTAAGGTTGATCTCCGAAAGGATTTAATAAATATTTTATATTTATTATTGATTGAAAAAAATTAATTATCATATTTTATAATATCTTTTTGTGTATATATATTCATACTTAGTATTAATAAAATTAAGCTAGTCATTTCTATACAAGAAACATAGTTGCTTCAAGGGATGGTGTCAGCTCCATTACCATCTATTTGCTTGAGACCATAAAGAACCTTGGAGTGTGCCTTATAAATATATCTTTACAAATATGATCATGAAGCTCTCTCTTTCTTGGCACTATATCAATAATGCACAGCACCTCTTTACAGCTCAACCTGCATATAGAGTAGGATTCATGTTGTAGACTTGTTTGTCATGATAAGAAGAAGCACACAAATGAGGTTTAACTTTGTGTACCGTCGAAGTAGCGAAATCAGTGTAGAAGAGGCGAAATAGCATCATCGAACAGCTGGAAAATTTTTCAAAACGAAATATATCCTTATAAATATGACCATGAAGAAATATATTATTCATATTTAATTATCAAAATCCTCAATTGTTAAACAAAGTAAGACATAAAGCAATATAAATTATTATTGAATTCACAACTGGGTTAAATCGGTTATAGTACTCCTGAACATTGATGAAATTTCTTTGCAAATGTAAAAAGGATTTTGAGGAAGAGGAAAGGTTTGTAGATATGTTAGGTTCCTTTTCATATTAGGAACACAAACAATATCAAAAAGTAAAAAAGATTTTAAGGAAGAATAAAGATTTGTAGAACCAGTATAAGTTATTTTAATACCTTTGCCATCATCTATCATGATATCATCTGAACTATCATAACCTAAAGTAAGAGATAAATTATTCAAGTCAAACGTAATATGATGAGAAGCCCTAAAATCAATAAATCATTTTGATAAAAATTAAAAAGATTGAAAAACAAATTGAGCATACAAAAATAGTAATAAAAATCAGGTAGGTGGTGTAGCAAAATATGTAGAATAAGATAGGTACGAATGCTGAAACATTCATAGAATAATAGCTTACAAGCGATGATATTTCTTAGCAACGTGGTCTTATAAGTCACATATTTGACAGGTGGCTTTGTTAAATTGTTAATCAGATTTGTTGATATTTTTGTTGTGACGTTGTTGCGTGTTGCCTGTAGAATGATACCACATGTTGCCTCTAGAATAATTGTTGAATCTCGGATTTTGATGATGAAGTCAATTGTCATTTGTTATCTAATCCATATGTTGAGATAAGTGTGTATATATATATATATATATATATATATATATATATATATATATATATATATATATATATATATATATATATATATATATATATATATATATATATATATATATATATATATAGCTTCTAGTCGAGATGAATAGATTGTGTATATATTTTATATACCTTGTAACCATCAGTCTAGAAAGTTTCAGGAGAAATATTAGTTGAAGTAAACCTTTACGTGTCATAATTAGAACTCTACTCGATTTTATCAGACAGGCGTAGTGTAAGTGAGGTGAACTACCTTCAGAAACATCGAAACCATTTTCTCTGAGAAGCCTGAAGAGAAGTGCTGTTGCATGGAGATTGTCCTTCAGAAGCATGCTTGTGTCTTCCAGGGATCCATGAATGCTCCCTAAAGCATCCTTAATATCATCTTTAAAGTGATATGCCACACCAAGCTGCTGTAGGTGATCGATTAGTTGAAGCTGGTCCTCAAGTCCCTTCTCCTCCTGTATCAGTTTCACAACTTCTTCCTCCAATTTACTTATCCTTGCAGCAGTCTGATCCTCCTCGATCTAGATTTACAAGTAGCAATAATAAATGTACACAATAGCACATCTGAGAGAAGAAAGCAAGCTTAGAATACAAAGAAGTTATGGTGCCAACCGAGTGGTCACTTGTGAGTGACTGTATGTAGTCATGAGACCATAAGTTTGGCTGGTAATTGGCTGATCTCCGTAAAGGAGGTTGCCCGCTGCATCTGATGCGTAGAGAGAAGCATGGATGATTGCCATGGTGTTCGAAGGAGGCGATCCGCAGGAACGTACTGAGGCTTCTGCAAGGGAAGGATGTGGCACAAACGATACGGAGAAGGTGGAGCGACATTATTTGGTCTGATTGCTTGGAAGCTGGCAAACCCAGAATGTTTTTGTATAAGCCGGGGAACTTCTCCTTCATATATATCATGGAATGAGACATTCTCGCGTGATTATACGAAAAGAAATTATTGAGAAAAATAAATTATGATAAAATTATCATGATATTTTTCATATTTTTCATATTATTTTATTAAAATTTTAAATTATAAAAATTATGATAATATATTATTATGATTCTATCAATAGTAAAGATCATGATCTCAATCGTTGATCGCCGAAAGGATTTAATAAATATTTTATATTTATTATTGATTGAAAAAAATTAATTATCATATTTTATAATATCTTTTCGTGTATATAAATTCATACTTAGTATTAATAAAATTAAGCTAGTCATTTCTATACAAGAAACATAGTTGATTCAAGGGATGGTGTCAGCTCCATTACCATCTATTTGCTTGAGACCATAAAGAACCTTGGAGCGTGCCTTATAAATATATCTTTACAAATATGATAATGAAGCTCTCTCTTTCTTGGCACTATATCAATAATGCACATCACTTCTTTACAGCTCAATATATATATATATATATATATATATATATAGCTTCTAGTCGAGATGAATAGATTGTGTATATATTTTATATACCTTGTAACCATCAGTCTAGAAAGTTTCAGGAGAAATATTAGTTGAAGTAAACCTTTACGTGTCATAATTAGAACTCTACTCGATTTTATCAGACAGGCGTAGTGTAAGTGAGGTGAACTACCTTCAGAAACATCGAAACCATTTTCTCTGAGAAGCCTGAAGAGAAGTGCTGTTGCATGGAGATTGTCCTTCAGAAGCATGCTTGTGTCTTCCAGGGATCCATGAATGCTCCCTAAAGCATCCTTAATATCATCTTTAAAGTGATATGCCACACCAAGCTGCTGTAGGTGATCGATTAGTTGAAGCTGGTCCTCAAGTCCCTTCTCCTCCTGTATCAGTTTCACAACTTCTTCCTCCAATTTACTTATCCTTGCAGCAGTCTGATCCTCCTCCATCTAGATTTACAAGTAGCAATAATAAATATACACAATAGCACATCTGAGAGAAGAAAGCAAGCTTAGAATACAAAAAGGTGTATGGTGCCAACCGAGTGGTCACTTGTGAGTGACTGTATGTAGTCATGAGACCATAAGTTTGGCTGGTAATTGGCTGATCTCCGTAAAGGAGGTTGCCCGCTGCATCTGATGCGTAGAGAGAAGCATGGATGATTGCCATGGTGTTCGAAGGAGGCGATCCGCAGGAACGTACTGAGGCTTCTGCAAGGGAAGGATGTGGCACAAACGATACGGAGAAGGTGGAGCGACATTATTTGGTCTGATTGCTTGGAAGCTGGCAAACCCAGAATGTTTTTGTATAAGCCGGGGAACTTCTCCTTCATATATATCATGGAATGAGACATTCTCGCGTGATTATACGAAAAGAAATTATTGAGAAAAATAAATTATGATAAAATTATCATGATATTTTTCATATTTTTCATATTATTTTATTAAAATTTTAAATTATAAAAATTATGATAATATATTATTATGATTCTATCAATAGTAAAGATCATGATCTCAATCGTTGATCGCCGAAAGGATTTAATAAATATTTTATATTTATTATTGATTGAAAAAAATTAATTATCATATTTTATAATATCTTTTCGTGTATATAAATTCATACTTAGTATTAATAAAATTAAGCTAGTCATTTCTATACAAGAAACATAGTTGATTCAAGGGATGGTGTCAGCTCCATTACCATCTATTTGCTTGAGACCATAAAGAACCTTGGAGCGTGCCTTATAAATATATCTTTACAAATATGATAATGAAGCTCTCTCTTTCTTGGCACTATATCAATAATGCACATCACTTCTTTACAGCTCAACCTGCATATAGAGTAGGATTCATGTTGTAGACTTGTTTGTCATGATAAGAAGAAGCACACAGGATTTTGAGGAATAGGAAAGGTTTGTAGATATGTTAGGTTCCTTTTCATATTAGAAACACAAACAACATCAAAAAGTAAAAAATATTTTAAGGAATAATAAAGATTTGTAGAACCAGTATAAGTTATTTTAATACCTTTGAACCATCATAACCTAAAGTAAGAGATAAATTATTCAAGTCAAACCTAATATGATAAGAAGCCCTAAAATCAATAAATCATTTTGATAAAAATTAAAAAGATTGAAAAATAAATTGAGCATACAAAAATAGTAATAAAAATCAGGTAGGTGGTGTAGCAAGATATGTAGAATAAGATAGGTACGAATGCTGAAACATTCATAGAATAATATCTTACAAGCGATGATATTTCTTAGCAACATGGTCTTATAAGTCACATATTTGACAGATGGCTTTGTTAAATTGTTAATCAGTTTTGTTAATATTTAATATTTTTGTTATGACGTTGTTGCATGTTGCCTCTAGAATGATACCACATGTTGCCTCTAAAATAATTGCTTGGACGGTTATCTTAGATCTTTTAGTACCACATGTTGCCTCTAGAATATTTTAATATCACATGTTGCATGTTGCCTTTTTGACTAAGATTGGTTTTGTTGGCAAAATTGATAATAATAAAAATAGCATAAGAAGGTGGTAACTGTTGCTTATGATAAGCTTCATAGTCACAAAGCTTATCATAAAGTTCTTCAAATGATATAGGACTATTGTAAACATGAATCCCAAATAAGATCTCCTTGTAATCTAAATCAAAGATTATTTAATATATAAAAAATAATCTTTTTATCATCAAGAGGTGCATCAGTTATTACAAGTGTATCAACTTGAGTTTTGATAGCTTACGTATAGTTCCAAATAGATTTTGTATCCTTAGAAAGTTTGAATTTCTGGAAGTTTTGGTATATATTATCGTAAATTTGGATCATTTTTTATAAAAAGATTTTATTAAGACTACATAAGAAATGATTTGAAAAGAGAGAGGCAATGATAGCAGCATATCACTTGAAAGATGATATTGGAGACTTACAAAGATGATTTCTACAGCAGCTTGGTGTGGCATATCACTTTAAAGTCTACAGCAGAACATGCAATCCTGGGTGGTCTCACGTCCATATTGGAGACTACTTCTGGTTCCTCCCCTGTATCATCCCCAATTGTATCTCTCTCTCTCTCTCTCTCTCTCTCTCTCTCGCACTTGCACTATATCAACAATGCACATCACCTCTTTACAGCTCAACCTGGATATAGAGGAGGATTCATGTTGTAGACTTGTTTGTCATGATGAGAAGCAGCACACAAATGAGGTTTAACTTTGTGTACCGTCGAAGTAGCGAAATCATTGTAGAGGCGAAATAGCATCGTCGAACAGTTGGAAATTTTTTCGAAACGATGATGAACATTAAAAAAAAAAATATCATAAAGGATTTATAATAGAAGAAAAAGAAACACCTAAAAACTCGAATTCAATATGATAACTTAATCACAATCTCTCACATGTCGAGCTTTTTTTTTTCTTACTTTACAGAATGTTTTCTCTCAATTATGTGTATAAAATATTAAATGAGATTCTATCTATAGGCATGTAATCAAGATTTGAACTTTAACAAGGATAGATACTTCTATCCTAAGATTTAATATTCCAACTCCAACACCTTGCAATCCGCAGATGAGTGGAGAAGTTTTCCTGTGCCTCCTTCGTCAAGTCGTCGCTCATGAAATAAGCATTGGTCATGAAGACGTTCCGGGAAGACCGACGTCGACGCGTTGTCCAAGTGATCGTCTAGCTTGGATTAAATTTGGAATACAAAGGGGTGTATGGTGCCAACCGCGCGCATCGTTGCTTGTGAGTGAGATAGTATGTAGTCATGAGTCCACAAGTTCGGCTGGTAATTGGCTGATCTCCGTCATGGAGTTTGCCCACTGTATCGGATGCGTGAAGGGTGGCGTGGATGACAGGCTTAGTGTTGGAAGAACGGGAACCGCCGGAATGCATCGAGGCTGCTGCAAGGGAAGGATGCGGCACGAAGAGTCTGGAGAATGTCGAGAGACATCATTTGGTAGCATGATCTTCCAATGAGGCAAGCAGGCAGGCAGCCTTTGAATGGCTTCTCATAAATCATGGCCAAAAGAGCAAATAATATCATCACAGTTGGTAATTTTACTGTTAACCACAGCTCGTAGTTATCTAAAATGAAAGCGCCAGAAAAGAATCACCAAACCCGACAAGGAATCTAATTGTAAGTATGTCAGTATCAAATCTAGTTAGTCTAGAACTAATGTTCCAACAATCTAATTGTAAGTATGTCAGTATCAATTTGGTTGGTCATTCGTGCGGCCCGTAGACTTACGAGGAATTATCCGTTTCGGGTGATGGGTGTACCTACACGAATTTTGTCCTTTCGGAACATGTGAATTTCAAAAGGCGTCTCTGAGGGTAAGGGAGACCTGACGGACTTAAGAGCCCTTGGTTCACATACTCCTTTTGGAGCTCACATGCTTCGAAATGACAAAAATTATGCGGATATGCCCATCGTCCAAAGCGGACAAATTCTCACTAGCCTACGGGCCACACCAATGGTCGACTGATCAAATTGTCCCTAATCAAATTGGTGCTAAAAGGAGGGCTCATTGCACCTCGGTCGAGTAAATTCGCTCCCGAGTCATGCACCTTCGTTATGAGCCCTTGACTCCCCTACGGGAGGGAGCACTGATAAAATTATTTAATTCCACATTAGTTGAGAAGTATGAAAACTAAAAACTCATAAATCTGTCAGAACTTCCGCTCCTTTTTGGAGTTCATATGCCGTGCGGGTATGCTCATCCCGACAAAATTGTCCCATATCATCACCGGCAACGCAAAAGAAGGATCCTAATTCCCTCGTAACCACATTGGTGTCAGGCGCACAGTTGCTGTATTTTGTAGCAATTTGTCCGCATGCAGAGATCAATTGAGTTGGTAACGTCAGTTCTCTGAGCTTTTCGGTCGGTGAGAAAAGGAAAGCTCCTGCAGGGCTACGCTTCGATGCAGGGGATCTTCTGGTTTACGTGCAGAAGTTTAACTGGAGATTTCAATTGACTTTGGTTTCAAACATATTAATAATAGAGCAACGCTGTAGAGTTCATTTGGTTAATACCCACAACAGCAATAAAAAGACTGAATCTAACATTAAGCCATAATGTAAAACCAGTCATAGGTTGTTACCAAGTGAATTGCATGGAACGTAGACTAGGCCTAAAATGTACAGTTTCTCTTTAACTAGACAATTTGAAAGCAAACCAACTACATCAAGAACAACTTCGCTTGCCCACAGAAAAAGATTGCATTGAGCTAATGCCTCGGTGCGAAGAGAGTTGCTGCAATCTCAGTGATTAAGAATGTCACTGGTCACCCTTCGTTTTCGGCCGCATGCACCCACAGAAGGAGCTCTTCTTTGTCTGTCTACGGCCATCTCTTCTCCCGTAGATATAATCGCTCAGCAGCGTTCGGCTTCTTCGGTCCATGGCACTGGTGTGACGATTTATGTGCTCTTCCTCAAATTTCAGCATGACATACTGGATTTTATGCAGCTCCAGCTCCAACCTTCCAACCTTCTCTGATTCCTTTCTTGATTGTGTGGACATTTGTCTTCTTCCGGTGCTGCTGCTTTCTTCAGATTTTGTGCCCATGCCATTTGTGGAATGATATTCTTCAGCCTTGCTCGTCAGTTTGTTGTTTGTATCGATCAACTCCATGACAGCACCTTCAGCATCTTCCAACTGTGATTTGACTGTATCATACCCAGAGCTTGCAGGAAGCTTCCCCATTTGAGAGCTTTCCATTTTCCTCTTCAGATCCTTTACATTAGTTTTAAGGTCTGATAACCTCCGAGCATCATTTTGAAGGCTCTCGAGGACTCTCTTAGTCCATTCTTGTAGAGATGTCAGAACTCTAGTTGGTATCTCTAACTTGTCAACACTCAGCTCCTTCTCAACCATCAGCTCTGAGGACGGGTATTCACTCTTTTCTTCCTCCACAGGCTCTATGTCTTGTTCCGTAGCATCTGTTGATGTTTTCCATACTTGTTTGCTGCAATTTGTTTCAGCAGCTTCCCATAATTGATCGTTGATCCCATCATTACTAATCCTGCTTAAACCATATGAACCAATGGTCCTGTACGGCAAAGAACTTGAGCCCTGATCGAGCTGAATATCTTTTGTCACTTGCCCATTCTTGCCCTTGGTGATTTCAGTATCATTTAGTCCACCATCATCAACATGTTCAATAGAATGCAGGTTCACTTGAGCTTCCTGTCCCCGTCCAATTTCATTTATCTTTATCCCTTTAGTTTCTTTACTTGCAGCCTCTGAGTTGGAGTTGGCATCAAACCCTTCCTGCTGTCTGTGACTTTGAATGTCTACTATCACTTCTTCAAGAAGTTTGACTTTGGTGATCAATTTCTCCAACACTGGAATGCCTTCAATATCCATTGCCTTATAACCATCACTAGGTTGGTTATCACAGTGATGATGATGAGGAACCAAAGGTAAAACCTGGAAACAGACGAAATGAGTGTCACAAATGAATGTTACAGACACAACTAGCAAACATTGTAGCTTACCTGAGAAAATAAAGCAAAATTCTACACTCAAAAGTATAAAACAAAATTCTGATGGTCTAGGCAGAAAATACAAGGATTGGATATTAATATGTTGGTATCTCAAGCATGTGATAAGTGGGTAACAAACTTATTTTTGAAAAGGAATAATTTGTCATCACATACCTAAAATGTTGATGAAATTGCAAGCTCACTAAGTTGATCACACTCAGCTGTGTGGATATGAGTGGATAAATTGTTGATTGCATACAGCTATGGAGTTGGATCACTCAGCCTCATCAGACCTCAAAATTAAAGGCAGGACAAATTCAGTTGACCATATAATTCCCTACTCAGATGCATTCAGAGAACTCTACTCAAGATGAATTCATGAAAACAAGCTTGTAGTAACACAGCTGGACATGTTCAAGTTAACTTGTGCCAGAGTCTTCAATTCAATTCAGCTTTCCACTTGGTCTTCACAAAACTTGAGATCAAACACACTCCATTGACTCAGTAAACTCATGACTTCGTTCATTCAAATCCACTAGACTTCATTCATTCATCCAACACATTAAAGCACTTCTGACACCTGACTAATTTTATCATACGAGGGATGGATCTACATTGTTTTTTGACAAATATATATCCATATATAGACCAAATAGTTTGCTATTGGATTGCTGAAGCAATAAAAATTAATAAGAAACAATATAAACAAGCTGTTCAAAAATAAACTGTCAGACTTTATTTTTTTTTTAATACAAAAATTACCTTTCTGAATAGCAATAAGATATATCATTGTAATTGTCCTTTGAATCTTAATCAGAGACATCAGTTTTTAATTCTTAAAAAGTCATATCATCATATCTGCTTCTTGTGAGGTGTGATGGTCCTTCAGTTTTAATTGATTCTATTTGTCGTTAATTTGTGATGCAATTACTGGTCAATAGCAAACTAAAAAATTCTGTACATGTACACCCTCATAAAATAAAATCAGTGTCACAATGCCTCCCCCCAAACCAACACCAACCTCCCTCCCCACATCACCCCAATTCGAAAAAACAGTCTGTCGTATTAATCCTACATAAAATTGTGATGATCCATATTACTCAATTTCTCATGTAAATGCCCTCTTGGATCTTGCTTTGGTCTTAATGTCCTCATGGTACGTTACTTTAGCGTATATACCTCTCCAAAAATCTAGGCAAGTCCACCGGTAATGGTTGAGTGAAAGGAACAATGATGCAAAAGTGTATTCTACATATTAGTATGGTACATATATGTACATTCTGATATAGTTAGACTTTAACAAGATCACAAGTTTTTGTTGCCAATGACCTTGGTTTGGGAAGTTACCATTATAATTTGATGATCTCAAGGGGCAGACTGTAATTGGATGAATTCAAAAGAAAAGGTATTCTGATTTTTATGATATCATTTAGGTTTTAGAAAAATCACAATTAAGGAACCTTAGGCTTTACAGAAACCACTAGACTAATACCCACAATTACCGAAGTAACTGCTTATAGATTTGAAAAGTAGTGCATATCTGTCAAGGATTTAAATGCTAGTCCCATTGATATTTACTGGTCCGACCAAGTACCAATATCGAAATGTATAGTTTTAATATTGATACATATACCATTACTTTTATTTTTTTATCATTTTATTCCATTACCGGACAATATAGATTGTTATACTGCTCAACCACTCATTACTATTTATATCATAATGGTTTGATAGATTAATTAAATCCTCGTATTTGATTATCTCAAATATTTTAATTACTAGTTATCAAATCTCAAAGCTTGCCAATTCTTCAAGTAGCTTAACTCAACTTGCATGTCGAATTTTCTGTTTCGAAACTTAAATTATGATTTAAATGTTAGCAGTACCAGCAGATTCATCATATTTAACAAATCTAGGAGTACCTCTTTGTCATGACAGATTGATATTCTGGGCTTTGACATTGTCATAATTTGTTCTTCCAGAGATTTAACACTATTCCACAAAGATGTAACCAGAGACAGATAGAAATCTAAACCAGCCTTCAACCCACTGTTTTCTCCCTCTAAATCATCAAGCTTTTTCTTCATACTATCCAATTGCTCCTTGGTTAAAGTTACCTCCATTTTCAATGTCTCCTTCTGCAATAGGGAACCAACTTCTTCTAGTATCAGCTCATGAACTTTTTCTTCATACAATGCTGCATTAACTGTGGAGACTTGGATATCAGTTAATAATGTTTTGATTTCCACTTCACAGTGTTGATTTTCATCTATTTCTTTCTGCAGTTCTAATTTCAAATCTTCCTCCCTGCTCATAAGCACCTTAACTTCTTCACGCATATGATAAATTTCCCTTTGCAGCATCTCATTTGCTTCATAAAGACATCTGATCTCCTTATTTCTGTCGACAACTACTTCAGATAAAGTTGAAATCTTCTGCGTCAACTCTTCTTTGATCAGCTTATCTGCTTCATAATCCAGCTGAATACCCTCAAGAATTCTACACAATTCCAAGTTCTTTTGTTGGGTGGATTGTGCATTTTGACTTATTTCCAGTAACTGTGACTGTTTTTGAAACAGTTGGCTCTCTAATCTCTGTCTTTGAAGACTTAACTCCTCACAGACGCATGTAGCTGTAAACAAATCAAATTCTGAAAGCAGGACATGATTTCTGAACTCTTCTTCTAGGTAAGTAACGAACTCCCTAATATGTGTTTTTTCTGCCTCAAGTATCTTTATCTTCTCCTTTAGTTTATCAATCTCAGCATCAAGAGCATTTTTAATAAAATGAAGAGAATCCAGATCATAAGTGAAGGATTTCAACTCCGACAATTTCTCTGCACTATGGTTCCTAAACAACAAATAAAGGTGGTCTAGTTTCAGAGCCTCTGCAAGGACTTCAATATGTTCCTCTTCCAACAAATTATGTTTTTCTCTTAAGTTGCAAAGTTCATCCATGAGAATCTTCTTGTTTTCAATTAAATTTTGAATTTCATATTTAGATGTCAGGAGAGCCTCTTGCAGGTCAGTCAAATGTTCATGGAAAACTTTCATTGCAGTCTTTGATTCTACTTCCCTTTGGTTGCTTGCTTCCACATCATTCATTAGTTTTTCATTCAATTCTCTAAGTTGAAGATTTTTGTTTCCTAATGCTAATAATTCTTTGGTTTTCATATCACATTCTTTTTCAAGAGAACATTTATCCAATCTCAGACTGGCCAGATCCAGCATTGTATTCTTCAGCAAAGTGACAAGAACTGATATCTCAAGATGCAGCAGTTGATTATCATGCTCGGCTTCTGAAACACAATTCAGAATCTTTCTAAATTCGCCCAAAATAATATCTATGAGAACTTCGACCTGGAATTCATCCACGGAAACAGACTTCTTGCCAACAACAAGAGTGTTCTGCAGCAAACAAATTCCAGTTTTTAACTTCTCATTTTGCTCTGACAATGACATTATGTTTTTGATATGCATAAGTTTCTCCTGCTCAAGTGCTGAAATAAGTGCCTCAGTCCTTCTACATGCCTCGATATTTTTCTCGCATTCTTTCAAAAGAACCAAGTTCCTTCCATTCACATCGGACAAACTTCTTTGTAAGATAAAATTTCCTATTAGAAAACTAATCACATTATCCTGTTCTGATTCAAGCTGCTGATCTTTAAGCTGGCTTTCTTGTTGCAGAAGAAAATTGTGGTTCTCTGATGTGGCTAGCTGACACTTGAATGATTGGATACGAGTTTCATGCTCTTCTTTTTCTAGTTTCAAAAGATCTTGCAGATCCTTGACCTGACTGATTATCAGATCCTTTTCTCTTGTTAGATTCAAGTTATCGTCCTTCATGTCCACTAACCTATTCTCCAGTTCTTCCAAATTCAGAGTGATGTTATTAACCTGACATAAACAGGAATAAACAATTCAGGCAGCAAAATAGAGCTTTGTAAAAAATTTATATGGCAAATTAGAATAATCGTTATGCTTTCAGGTATAATTAATTGGAAAAATTGTTATCACAGAGTAATTACAACTTAAATAGGAAGAGGGAGAGAAATTAACCTGACTGACAAGAGTGTCCCTTTCAATAAGAAGGCCAGAGTTCTGATCATGGAGAGAGTCACAGGAGTTTTCAGAATCCTTCAATTTTGACTTCAAACATCCAACTTCACTGCTTACATCAGACAGGCAGTTTTCCAAAAAGGATTTCTCTTGTGAAAGCTTCTCCAGATTCTTAGTAAGAACCTCTACCTGAGAAAGTAGATTGTTCCTTTCAGCAAGAAGACCAGAGTTCTGATCATTTAGTGACCGAGAGGATTCTTCAAAGTCTTTCAACTTTGACCTCAAACACCTGACCTCGCTTCTTTCATCAGTTAGGGAGTTCTCCAAGGTTAATTTTTTGTGTCCAAGCTTCACCACATTCTGAGTAAGGATCTCAACCTGAGAAAGCAGATTGCTTTTTTCAGCAAGAAGACCCGAGTTCTGATCATTGAGTGATTGAGAAGATTCTTCAAAGTCTTTCAACTTTGATCTCAAACACTCAACTTCACAGTTAACATCAGATAGCAAGTTCTCCAATAAGGAATTTTTGTGTGAAAGATTCTCCATGTTCTGAATAAGAACATGTACCTGAGACACAAGAGTATTCCTTTCAGCAATGAGGCCAGAATTCTGATCACTAAGAGACTGACAGGATTCCTCAGAGTCCTTCAACTTTGACCTCACACATCCAACTTCAGTCCTCACATCAGATAGAGAGTTCTCCAAGAGGGAATTTTTCTCCGAAAGCTTCTCTATATTCTGAGTGAGAATTTCCAATTGAGAAAGAAGATTATTCCTTTCAGCAAGAAGACCAGAATTCTGATTGGTGAGCGAATGAGATGATTCTTCAAGGTCTTTCAACTTTGACCTCAAACACCAAACTTCACTGCTTACATCAGATAGGGATTTCTCCAAAAGCAAATTCTCGTCTGAGAGTTTCTCTAGATTTTGAGTAAGAATCTTGACCTGTGAAAGAAGGCTGTCCCTTTCAGTGAGAAGACTAGAGTTCTGATCATTGAGTGACTGAGATGACTCTTCACAATCTTTCAACTGTGACCTCAAAGATTCGACTTCACAGCTTATATCACTTAATGAGTTCTCCAAGAAAGAATTTCTGTCTGTAAGCTTCTCGACATTCTGAGTAAAGGTCACTACCCGAGAGAGTAAATTGTCCCTTTCAGAAAGAAGACCAGAGTTCTGATTGCTAAGTGATTGGCATGATTCTTCAAGGTCCTTCAACTTTGACTTCAAACAAGCCATTTCACTATTTACATCGGAAAGGGAATTTTCCAACAAGGAATTTTTGTGTGAAAGGTTCTCCATGTTCTGAGTAAGAAGTTCTATCTCAGTAACAAGAGCATTTCTTTCGGCAAAAAGACCAGAATTCTGATCTCTTAAAGACTGACAGGATTCCTCAGAGTCCTCCAGTTTTGTCCTCAAACACACAACTTCAGTAGTTACATCAGATAGAGAACTCTCCAAGGAGGAATTATTCTCTGAAAGCTTCTCAACGTTCTGATTAAGAGTTTCTAACTGAGAAAGAAGATTGTTCTTTTCAGCAAGAAGACCAGAGTTTTGATCACTGAGCGACTGACAGGATTCTTCAAAATCTTTCAACTTTGACCTCAAAGACCCAACTTCACTGCTTACATCAGATAGGGAGTTCTCCAAGAAGGAATTCTTCTCTGAAAGCTTCTCCAGATTTTGAGTAAGGATCTCGACCTGCAAAAGAAGAGCATGCCTTTCTGAGAGAAGATTAGAGTTCTGATCCCTGAGCGACTGAGAGGATTCCTCAAACTCTTTCAACTTTGACCTCAAACAGCCAACTTCATTGCTTACATCAGATAAGGAGTTCTCTAAGAAGGAACTTTTCTTGGAATGCTTCTCCACATTCTGAGTAAGGATCTCTATCTGAGAGAGAAAACTCTTCCTTTCAGCAAGAAGACCAGAGTTATGATTGCTGAGCAACTGACAGGATCGTTCAAAGTCCTTTAACTTTGATTTCAAACAATCGACTTCAGTGCCTAAATCAGATACAGAGTTCTCCAAGAATATATTTTTCTCTGAAAGGGTACACACATCCTGAGTAAGAATCTCTACCTGAGGAACAAGTGCATTTTTCTCAGCAATATAGTTGGAAATTTCACCATTGAGAGATTCATGCAAATTTTCTAGTGCTAAAATCTTTCCTCTTAGAACTTCTAACTCAATGCTTGCATCAGCGAGTGAATCTTCCAAGACCATGTTCTTTTCTAATACATTGTCCATATCTTTCAGCTTGTCCACAAGAAACTCTTTTTCAGCTTCATGTTTCTTGCATATATCTTTTAATTCAGAATTTTTATTCTGTAAATCCTTTACAGCTGCCTTAAGGGACTCTGCACATATGCTTGCCGCTTCCTTTTGCTCCATCAGATCTCGGTGTTTGCCTTCTAGATCATTTATATCTTCTTTAATATGGTTAAGCTCTTCAGTGAGACCTTCCTTTTCGCATAAATAGAGCCGAACTTCATCTTCAAGGGTCTTATTCTTCTCCTCAATCAAAATTATTTTACCTTGAAGTTCTTTTATCATCAAGCTAGAGTGAAGATTTTGTTCATGTAAGGTGCCATTTTCCTCCTTAAGCTTACATATCTCTTCCTGTAGATCCACATTACACAATTCTATATCCCGCAATTTCTGGATCCATATTTGAATTTCTCGACTCAAATGATCTATCTCTTCCTGAGATTGAGTGTGCAGCTTTTCCTTTAGGCAGAGAGCCATCTCAGTCTGCATGCACTGCTGGTGTTTTTCTTCGATGGTAATTTGGAGTTTCTCCAATTCCTCTCGCTTCTGGTGAAGTTCATTCTCTTGCATGTTTGCTTGCTTTGCTAGCATCTCTAGCTCCAACAAAAGAGATTGGTTAAGTTCTTCAGAACTCTGTAGCCTCTTGACTTTGTTTACCATCTCATCATTGAGTTTCCTCAATTCGTTCTGTGTTGTTGAGATTTGAGATTCGAGAACAGAGATTCTTTCCAGAGATATTTGGTACTGTATGTTACTTGCTTCTTTTTCAGAAATTAATTCAGAGATTCTGTCCTTTAGTCCTTGAAGCTCATTCTCTGTTTTATTATTACGATCAGATTCTGTTGTTTTCTGGTTCTTCATATTTTGGCTCCCTGATGATAACTGGGAAATGTCTTGTTGCAGACCTGTTGTCACATAGCTCGCATCCTGTTTCTCCTTAACTTGATTTTGTTCTCTGGAACACTTATGTGTTCTATTCTCAAGATCTTGTCCCTCTTCCTCTTGAAAATGTAGTCCTTTTCTTACTCTCCCTTCAGATGTTGTAAATGCCGTCCCTTCCCCAATTGCAAACATCTCATTCAATTGCTTCAACCCTTTTTTGCTTGATAATGAATCGCTTGGTTCAGAATATCCCCCATTTCTTTTAATTACATGTAATTCGGATGACAAGCTCAATGCGTCCTTCTGTAATTCATCAAGGTCAAATAACGCACGAAGGGGTGGTGGCCCTTCAGGAGTGTGAGGCTCTGCCTCACTGCCAGAATAACCATAAGGTGACTCATCTGACAGTACTAATGGAATTTGGTTAGGGAATGCCTCTGCCATTGTCCGATGGGCCTGGCGAAGTGCTCCAGTTGCATGATCATATTTTTCTGCTAATGCACGGTATGCTCGGTAGAGCTCCTCAACCAATTTCAAGAGCTCAGGGCGCTTCTTATAATACATCTCAGCTCTCCTTGCAAAGGAATCAGCATCTTCTTCCAACAGCTTGATTATTGTGTTGACCTTCATGTCCGTATCTGTTCAAGCAGTGCCCCTTTTAGTTAAAATGATTTCCAAGATAATAAAAAGTGGTCACATATTAATTATCGTAGAAATACACAACTTAGCAGTCAAATAATGATAAAGTCATAGAGAAAAAGAAATTAATGCGATATATTATTGATGATACTATCCCTAAATGGAGAGGTTTTGCTTATTTAAATAAGTTTATGATTCTCCCATTCTTATACAATGTATAAATTCACACTAAGCTAGATGCTTAAAGAGTAAAATTGCAAAGCATAGAACTTCTAATCAAGAAAATGTTAGTAGAAGAGGAATTCTCACGCATATGTGGGATGTTTATGGAGAATGGGGAGCATGTGGCTCCCCACTTCTGCCTCCCTATGACACATACAAACATTTCCAGCAATGTGAAAAATTCTTGACAGACAATTTTATGGGCTAAATTCAAGGTAGATTACATGGTCTTTGTTGACTGGTTAAATACTGGAGAATTCCCACAACTGATAAAGAAACATCAAAGCAGCCTGCATATGTTTTAGGATTTGGATCAGCTTTCCCAATGCAAGCCTTCTTATCTATGAGCTCACACAATACAAACAGAAGATTGGAGATCATTCCTTCTATCAGCCCAGTAAAAGCATGGAAAGCTAAGGGTTTTAATTCATTATTCCATTATGATAACTATGCCTAAAAAGATCTCAGTAGGCAAAAGCTTTAAGCCATCCAAAGATGAATTGACATATACACTTACTGGTTTGTCTGCTTACCTAATTCCCAATAGCTCGAAACCCTATCATGTTTCAGATGTTTGCTCATTGAAATACACTTAACCCAGCCATGGAAGAAAATTTAAATAGCTTTTATCTGCAAAAAGAAAAACAAAGGGTTTTCTTCAATCTAATTCAACGAATTATCTTTGATCAAGGTGGTCTGTTTCTCTCAGTACTTACCTAATTTCCAGTAATGATCTTTGCAGTATAATTAAGCCTGCATCAATTACAGGTTCAAATGATCGTCCAAAACCTCGTCAACTTCAACAACACAAACGCACATTGTGATGGATGGGGTGTCCTTGGAGAGGACAAGCAAATTGATTACAGATAATTAAGTATGTCTTAGAAAGAAATTTTTGGTCCTCATTGTGCTCATCTTTTCTGTATCAGAAGTCAATATGCACGAAGAACTTTTTGCTTGGCACGTCTATCACTCGTATCTAAAGGATAAAAGAACCTAACAGATATCATTGGCACATCTCTCTTATAAGATATTTTGGCTACTTTAAGAATCACTTATATCTCAAATAATGAAAAATATGTACCTATCAAACATTACTATTTGACTGATTTCATGGACTGTTATGTAGAAACTGCAAGCTTCTTCATTGGATAGGCCCACTCAGACCTCTGGAAAAACTTCGGAGGTGTGACTAAACAAACAATTGGTATTTTTTGATATATATTTTCTTAATTTGGTCTTCCAGATATTTGGCAAGGATTAGAAGACTGAAAACAATCTTTTTGCCATTTTCAGGGGTATTTAATTTTTGTTAAATTGCCAATGTCTACATACCTGTTTAATTGTTCTAGTTGGATAATGGAGCACTCAGACAAAAAATGGACTAAAGATATGAAAGAATGACAGTTTATTTAAGGAAAGAAAATAGAAGAGTAAGGTTATTATTACCCATGATGGATAACAAATGGGTAGTCGATCACAATAATGCTAAATGTGCCTTATGAAGCTAGTATGATCCTAACAAGCAACGATTTAAAAAGGCGCTCGGGAGCTCGCCTAGGCGCTCGGGCGAGGCGAGGCGAGGCCCGTGCGCCTCACTAATCTCCCAGGCGACGCGCTTCAAATAGGCGCCGCTTGGGCGCTCGCCCGAGCCCAGGCGCTGGGCGCTTCAGGCGAGCGCCTGGGTTAACCAAGGCGACCGAACCAGGATTTTAGGTCTGGTTCAGTTCTGGTTCGGTCTATGATGGTTAGTTGGTTCAATCGAACCAACTAAAACTGATATAAGGTACAACCGAACCCTAACCCTCGCCGGTGCCGATCCCGATCCCAATCCCGCTGCTCGCCGCTGTCGCTGCTCGCAAACGCTGCCGCTATCGCCGCTGTCGCTGCTCGCAAACGCTGTCATTGTCGCTGCTCGCAAAGCTTCAGCAGGCTCAGCACCCCTTTACACTTCCTTTTAACAGTATACGTATACTGTATACTGTTAATATTATTAAGTTTATTTGAAATGATTAATTTTCAATACTGTTAATAGATTAATAATATATTATTTTAATTTTAATAGCATATTTTTATTTAAAATTTTAAATAATTATATTTATTAATTATATTATATATTTTTATATTTTAACGCCTCGCTTCGCTCGGGCGAGCACCTAGAGCCTCGGGCGTTTTTGGACCTTGGCGCCTAGCGCTTTTTAAATCACTGCTAACAAGAAAGTGAAGGGCAATAGTCCCTAAAAGACTAACAAAGGCATTAAGCTATGCTGAATTTGCTCTACTCTACTAATAATGTGAATATGTGGAAATGCAGCTCATGACAATAAAATTTTCACCATTGCTGCTTAAGAGTCAAATTTTGTGTTAGAGAGTAGGGTATTAGAAAGTAATGGGTGAAATTGAATGATGAGTGTATTGATGATTCATAGTGCATTTAATACATTATATTCTAAATTTTAGCAGGTATAGTGATTGGACTTGAGTTGTGGATCCAACTAAACCCAATCCTGAATTAAGAAAGGAAGAAAGAATATCTTGAGAACACAATAAAGCATCAAAGGTTACAAAATTAGGGATCTATGCAGAAAAATCAGTCAAGATTCATCAGGGGTCCATCAGCACTCACAGAGATAACATGGCATCACAAAAACAGAATGGGATTGTACCATGTGCTAGAAAGAAGGCATGTGTTATGGTGCATGACAAGTCAACTTTCGCTAAAATAAAATGTGGAATTTCTGGAACATCAAATTCAACTAAACATGAAAACAATGTAATTTAGATAACTTTGAAGCTAATTTTCCTATAATTTAAATTCAAATTTAGCTGCACCATACATAAATAAACAAGAGGAGAATAAATCTTTTATAAAAGGCAATCTTGGTCAAGCAAGACTAAAGGAATGACTACTCTTTGACTAAGTGTAGGAAATGACAACTGATAAATCATGAAGATGAAGCATAACTTGCTTTCCAGCCAATAAATGTAATGTTTGAACAAAAAAGTACCATGAAATTGAGTATATATGAAAAAAAAATCCGAGCTGCATGAGAATAGTAAACAATAAGTAAAAAAAATAATGATCTTTCACAAATTTTCTTTTTATTAAGTGTGGAGCTCCATGAAACTGTAGTTCCAAGGGAGACACTGATCAAGAAGAAAATTGTCAAGTACCTGCAAGATTCTCCTGAAGCCATTTGGAATTCTTTGGACTAATATGACTATCCCACCACCATGAATAAAGTCGCCTGGATTCAGCTTGCAGCTTGGCCGCCATGGACTCAAGCACGATAAATATTATTCTTTTATATTGAAAAAGCTCGATTACAAAATCTTCAGTGATAGATCAACGGCACGGCTGAGAAATAAAACCAGTGAAAACTACTCTGATGTTAACACCACATTTGATAGCTTGAAAAGCAATTCGGTATCTTGCAATTTACCTAGGCATTGCACAAAGGCATGCATCAGAAAGTAGAAAGATTTTGTGAAAGTGGAATTAAATATTGACTTAAAGATGATCGAAAGGCCACCCAGTGTTCAAAATCAAGCTATAAGACAATCGGAACATGCCTGATGCCCTCACTCTGGTGCTTGTTAGACATCAGTTGCATCAATATACAACAGGGATGAGTGTTTGAAACCTCCAAGCGATACAGAGAAAATACATATACAATGCGTCAATATATTTTTGAGAAGAAAAACTCCTTAGCCTTATCAAAGGTCATGAAAAAATCGAGGGTTTCCTGATCACAAAAAAAAGGAATTATAATACGAAAATTGTCAACCTTGCACAAATCCACCATCTAGAACAATTAATCTATTATTTTTTTCCGGCTTTCGTTAAATCAGAAGTGGGTAAAGCATCGACTAAAATGTTAAAAAGAGATGGGAGCCGCTAAGAAAACGGAACTTTCCCAAGCCCAAACAACCTGCAGCACAAGAACTAACACCAGGAACAGAATAAACAAATGGCGTTGGTTCTATCGGCTTTTCCACTAAAAACAGATTAAAAGGAAATTTTACTTGTAGAATCCACTTATGGGAGAGGACACATGAAGCCTACCATGCAAAATCAATAAAGTCGGAATACAAATGGAAGGGTTTGAGGAATGAAACAAGAACAAGTTCTTTTCCTAAATGGCTGGTGAGAAGGCGATACAGTTGCTGTGGAGAATAAAGAAGGGTTTTTTTTTTCCACATTGATTCTCATGGCACTAATCTTATGAGAGAGAACAAAATTTCGCAAAAAAAATCCACAGGACAGAAAAAAAAAAAATCGACAACAAAGGAAATAACACCGATTTTGCATAAGATCAAGACACTAGAGGTTCGAAAACGAATCACTTCGGATCCTGGACAACAGATCGTCGCGGGCATTGATGTTTGGCACCAAGAATCCGACACTCCAAGAACTAGAGACCGAGTTCAGCATGCAGATCACAAGAAAACCAGGAGAACACGAAAGAAAGATCTAATCTTGGGGGGAGGAAACGCCATACCAAGGAGCAAATCTGAAGCGATCACCAACGAGCAACATCCCAGCTGCCTTTCTCATCCACCCTCAACCCATCTCCTCTTTCCCCTCTCTCACTCTCTACTGTTCCTATCTTTTCGGTACTGGCAAGACAAAAAGCAAAGGCTGCAGTGCACACTAGAAAAGGAGAAAAAACTCGAGCACAAACGTCTTGTGAGAGGTTTAGTGTTCAAATCTCGGTGTAATTCCGAGTTGATCGGCGAGTAGAGCCGACGGGTTACGGAAAGTAAACAGCGTAGTGTAGGGCTTAGACTGAGAGCAGCGGATCCTGTGGAAGCTGTTAGCCTCTTCGATTTGGCGAGAAGCGTTCTTCTTCCTTCTTAAGCCGCTCTCCATATACACATAATATTTCCCCGTGTCACTCTCTCCCGGGGGCTTTCTCTGCTGTGTGTATTGTACTCACCTGTCCGATCCCACGCAGGAAACAGGATTCTTCAAGAGCAAACCGGTGGGTCCCGCTAAGCCAATCGACTCAAGGATGGTGCCAGCTCGCGAGGCAGATAGCGTTCCTGTCCGATCCGAGACAGCAAGTCGCCCACCTCACGTGACTTAGCTGTGGGGGCGATTTACAGGATTGCCATCTGATTTGGACTCCCATCTCGGGTCTTGTTATTGTCGCGTCGTGGGTTCTCGTGTTCGCGGCGGTCGAGCGAAATGGCTCGGTTTGGACCGGATAATTACGAGGTGGTCGACTGTGGAAGCACTGTCGCTGACGGAATCCTATTAATCGTGTCTGCAGCGGTGGGGCGTCAGACTCGATTGGGCTCGGTGGTTAGCCGAATCACATGCTCCAGCAGATTAATCGTGTCTGTAGCGGTGGGGCGTCAGACTCGATTGGGCTCGGTGGTCAGCCGAATCACATGCTCGAGCAGACGTGGCAACATCCTGTTGGCTCGGTCTACGACTGATGTCCATCCGACACCGAGTCCGACATGACAAAAATTTCGAAGATTTAATGTGCCAACGTAATTATGGAAGCTGGCTTTGACCAAAGTCCACAACTAATGTATCATAATCAAGGGTCAAACATTACTTTGACTTATTGGTTCATTATTCTTGATCAACAATAGGCTGCAAATTACTTGATTAAAATGGGTTCTGCTCTATGAAATGCAGCTTTTACTTCTCTAAATTAAAATAAATATATTTTTTTTATTATATGATAATCTACTCTCTTTCAATTGGACTTGCCAAGGATAGGTAGGCAATTATATTATTACCTTTTAAAATGAAAGAATATATTTATATGAACCAAGGTTTACCGTTTCGATATGTATCGGGCGGTACGTATCGGTCCGACAGGTTATCGGTACGCGGACCGTCTGGTACCGAGCGGTACGTACCGACTGTAGCACTGTAATAGTGCACTGTAGTATTATAAACAGTGCACTGTAATACTGCTACAGTGCTCAGTACACCCATATCGTACCGTACCGAGTCCAGATCGAAACTCCGGTATGATACGATATTACGGACCGAACAATGAATATGAGATGCATCTTCTAACTCGGATAAATAAATAGACAAGTGATGCATTATAATGAGTTGAAATCAGGGAAAGTAATCAAGTTAAGTAATTATTACAAGTAAGCAATTGCATTATTACCTTTAGCTTATACTATTTTAAGCTTGAACACACTAGTAAAAGTTGAGATAAATTTCTTAGGAATGTTAAACTTGTGGTATGACAATTCTAAAAGACACAGCATTGAATTGACACAGTTAATGTGCTAAACTCCACGTAATATAGATTTAAATTTGATCGAGTGCACACCAATGTGCTTGTAAGAGAGAGACAAATGGGGTATATATTGCCAAACAATCTTTTCTGTTTCTTCGCCATGCATAGACTCATAGCTGCCAAAACATTTGACTATTTGGTGTTCTTAGGCTTTTAGTAGTGGATATAGCTATCTAGTGCCAAATAATTGAGTGGGGTGAATATTTATTCCTGTGGTTAATTAGAAAGAAAATTATTTGATAGGGAGAATATTTCAGATCAATCGTATAATGATATGTGAATCTCGAATGGACCAAATCTCCTCTTCTCAACATTCTCTTATACATAATGACTGAGTGTTGCTAGAACTAAATCTCTAGAAACCTTATATCAGTGATGTCAATTGCATTAGAAAAAAATCACATCGAAAATCCTCACATAGAGCTAATATGATCTCTTTGAAAGCTAATCAAGTCGGATTAAACTCAGTCTCCTGGATTGATGATGTAATTTTATACTGGTTACTGAGGTAATCTTATAGAAATGACAGTCTCTAGCCAACTATATTTGCTGGTGGTTTCGTTCTTGAAAGGAACGTTGTGGACATCTTTTACAAGACGACGAGAGACAAAAGTGGCGGAATTATAGAGGTGGACGGTGGCCGGCATTGAAAACATTGATCGCGCCAAAATCTGACGTGCCCATACATGTTATGATATGCTTTAGACTGTCCTCCAATAGCAACCTTGTAGACCTCATGTTCATCGAGAGAGTGAGAGAGAGAGAGAGAGAGAGAGAGAGAGACCTCATGTAGAACATAAAGATACATCTGGACAGTCACTTGATCAGTCTACCTCTGGACATCGACTCTGTGTAGGAATATTTGAGACTTGCGATTAGTTTGTAAGCAAACAAAGAGTACTAATCACTTACGTCGGGTTTGGAGAATCTACTAAGAAGAAGTGACACGCAAGCCAGGAAGGCTTTGGTCTATTCAGCTCGATGGTGATGTGCAGGCGTGGGTGGCTTGCATGCTGCTGACTTTGTCGGACGAAAAGATGCGAGAGATGGAGTTCCCACACCATGATTCTTCTTGCCTGAAACTTACAGCAACATGAAATCTTCACAAGAGAAATGATTCGACATTCTTATTACTGAACTGGCCAGAAAACATCAAAGCTGGCATACCTTGCTTTATCTTGAATAGTTCGAGGTTATGACATGTCTCAGGAAAGACATCAATGCATGCATGGGTCTGATTTCATTTGAAGAACCAGCAGGATGGTGTCAAGCACATCAAGATACACAGCAGAAGTCCCACCTGGTGCAACTCATGGCTGGATCTCAGGTTTTCCAGCTGTAGAGAAGCGTTTGATGCTCATCCAAGACCTGACACAAGCATTATAGACTGACAGAACCACCACCTGCGGCGTACCTCCTCCAACACTGGAGCAAGAAGGAACGAGTCCCTACGGTCTCCGTTCAAGTGTTTCATCCCATCGATGCAGGAAAATAGAATTTGTATGGCTTCGTTAGTCTTGATTGCCTATACATCGACATCTTTCACTAGTGAAACAGCATTGTTTGGGTCCTCCGTGAGGTCACAAACACTGTCGTTAATGGAGGAGGGAGAACTATCCATGTCTCAAGTCCAAGTACCTGTACAGCATTCATGAGTATGTTGTTGGACTGGTAGCAGAAACTAATGGTTGGTGATCATAAAAAGAGCTGCTTTTGCTTTTTTACTCATCTATTTATTTTTACCCCAGAAGAGACACATGCTGTGTGGCCTCTCACATGTGCACCCACGAGAGTTTCACATGCCTATCTACCCTTTCTTGATCATGTGGTCCACAGTAACATTTTGCTTACCATGATGATCAGAACTTCTCTTTTCCATGTAGTTGATGATCACAACCCATTGAAGTTTGACAAGAGCTAAAAAAGCTAGATGTTAATCTCAGGCTATCATGCAATCCAATTCAGGAGAGAGATGAGAGGGATTTGTACCAAATTTTGTCCTCCTCCCAATCTAATGATTCTTGAACTGTTGATCAAGACAGCAATCTCATCAGCATTATCATCATCATCACTTTTTGGTGATCACAAAGTGACAAATCGACGGAAGGTTACGATGCATTTGGACACCTGAGAACCTGATAAGAAAGGGCTTTTGGATCTCGAGCGAGGCCCAAGGCCCAATCACAAATGGGCCGGTAGCTCTTTATGGCGCTGTACTAAAGGACCGGGCGGCAAGCCCAGTCCCATTTTTCATTTTTATTTTTATTTTTTTAACAATAAAAATAAAACCCTAATCTTTCCTAAATCATTCGTCTCTCGTGAGTTCCCCTGTAATCGCCGCTCGCGTCCTCCGTCGCCCGTGTCGCCCCTCGCTCTGCCGCCGCCAGTCCTGACAGTCAGTACTCTCCTCCTCCTCCTCCGCCTCTCTTCTATTTATTTTCGGCTGATTTTTAAGCCTTCTTTCAGATATCGGTACGTACCGGTGTACCGGCGGTATGTAGTGCTCCGACCAGGGACCGGTATAGGGGTCAAATTGGATAGAACTAAATTTCATCAAGCTATAATTTTGCTTTGATGGGTATTATATTTGAAGTTCAAGTAGTGATGAGGATGAAACCAAGACATTTGTATGGCTCAGGTGTACCTAGGATGAAACAACTGCAGAATTGCATTTCTTCCATCTGATTCTTTCGTTCGCACTTTTCAGGTGCTTCTGTTTTTCTATATCATCATCATGGAGGTCGATAGAGAAGAAAAAGAGGGTTTTGGTGTATTGGTGAAACAGGGAGCTGAAGCTGTAAGTGATATAATGCTTTTGAACAACGTGTTCTTGTGATTTGTCATGTTTTCTGATGCTGATTAAACCTCTGCAGAGGGTGTTCGAGTCGAATTTTGTGGGGCGTAGGTCGATCATCAAGGAACGTTTCTCCAAGAAATATCGGCATCCACTACTGGACTCCAAACTGACACTCAAACGCTTGAATGCAGCTAATTTCTTACACTTATGCTCTTATCAAGTCTTTAAAGTGCCAAAAAATTCATTTCATTTCTCTTTTTTCGCTTTCAGTATGGAATACAGCTATTGTTCGCTGACCAATTTGCTTCTTTTTGTTTCTTTTCATGTTGTTTTTTGTGAGGCCATAATAGGTTGTTTATATCTTGTTTCAACATTTGTTCCAGGAAGCTCGCTGCATGACAAAAGCTAGACGACTTGGTGTTCCCACACCAGCACTCTATGGTGTCGACCCGTTGTTGCATACTCTGACATTTGAATACGTGGATGGGCTCTCTGTGAAAGAGATACTCTTAGATTTTGGTTCAAATGGTGTTAACGAAGAAAGATTGGATGATCTTGCCACACAGATAGGCAATGCAGTGGGCAAACTGCATGATGGGGGTCTTATCCATGGTGACTTGACTACTTCAAACATGATTATTAAGAGAGATAACAACCAATTGGTAATATCAAAAGCCTTCTAAGTTGCTTCTTCATTAAGTGATTGACATAATACAAGCTGATTTCTTTTTATATATCAATGTATCAAGTGAATTACATGCACAAACATAATACAAAGTGGACTCCAGTCATTTAATTTTGCTTGTTCTACAGTTGTCTATTTTGCAGTCTCTAATGTTGACCAGGCTTTTGCATTATGTTTTCATTTCTCAGGTCCTTATTGATTTTGGTTTGAGCTTCACATCAACTCTTCCTGAGGATAAAGCAGTTGACCTATACGTGCTAGAGAGAGCTTTGTTATCCATGCATTCATCATGTGGGAATGTGGTGAGTACATTGCATTCCACTTTACTATGATGCAATTGAGTTCACTTGTCTAATTAAAATTGTATTTATGTTCATAAAACAAATATCTATATCAACTCCAATCTCACCGGCATCCATATCAACAGTGCATGATGGTCAAGTCTCCGTAATCCCTAGTCTTTTCCGCTATGTTTTCCTAAAAAAATATTCAGCTTCCTTGTGTATTTTAACTTATATTTTCGGCCATAGGTGTGGGTTTTTTGGTGAAAATTGCTAATGTCTAAATTTTGTGTGTGTGTGAGAGAGAGAGAGAGGGTAGCTATGGGAAAGCAAAGTGCCCTTTGGTTCTTTTCATATTCTCACTCTACTGCACCTAATGATGTTTCTTGCTGAGTGGACCTTGGCCGTATCTTTCATCAAAGGGAAAGGTCAAATGCGCAAGGCTCCTCCATATTCTGGGTACAGGGAGGATCGTCTGTAAGTACACCTACCCTTGCATGGTACAGGGAGGATCACTGTAAGTACTCCTATGCTAGATCCATCCTTCCCTTCAGGAAAGGACAATCTACTAGGCAAAGTTTCTGCCACTACAGGGTTTAAGAAGGGTCAAAAGTTATAGCTATTATGTGTTCTGTATCCATAATTCCTTGGTCACAATGGTTTATCTGGTCTGTCCTATATTCCAACATCCCTCCCCCTCATTGTACCCTTTATAGAATGTCATCAGAAAATAGCATTTCCTACACCTTAGAAGTATCAGAACAGAGAGATTTACTATGGAGCTGAACCAAAAAATGTGCTTCAAGTTATTGCAAAGATGTGCTATTCAGATGTTCATGGGAATGTTCTGTTGGATCTTTTGGTCTCCATAATCACTGGTGTATCTCCACATCCAATGATCTCCTACGTGGCTCAATTAAGATCCTTCTTAAAGCAACTTCAGAACAACTACTATTTTCATTTCTTTAGTACATTGGAAAAATCTCTACTTTTATTCTTTCTCTTCCAGTTGTTTTTTGCCTCCAGCCAATGGTAATTTCAAAATTGCAAACACCACTCATTTTATTCTAGATGCATGTTCTTTGTCTGGCAGATGGATAAAATACTCTCAGCATATAGGAAGTCTTCTAAACAATGGTCATCCACAATGAACAAGCTAGCACAAGGTACTTTCTCTTGCCCTTCCTCTCTCTATATATACGCACACTTCTATCCACACAAAGGTGATTTGTCTCCATTCTGCTATCTCGACAGTGAGACAGCGAGGTCGAAAGCGTACGATGGTAGGATGAACGGTCAGCTCAAGGATTTGCATGCAATCTAGGCATGTCAAACTATCATGCTGTTATAGCATATGTTGGTATGGTGTGTTGTAGGCGTATCCAAAATGGAGATGTCATTTTTCATGCTGGTGGTCAGAGAAAGCATGCATCGTCAGATGTTACACCTTTCCTTCTTTTGGATTTGTCATTAAATAATATATGTTTGCAGCCAGCCCAGCTTCTATCCATACTTGGCATTCCTGGAATATAAATTACTAATGTTTTATTTGGCCAGAAAGTTATGCTCGTGTTAGAGTTTTTCTCTGCTGATTCGGGACCATGGAATTGACCTATTAAGTGATATAGATTAACGTGGATTTAATGGACTTGTTCTCACGAAGCAACGTAGAAAAGGTGTTTGATGGACATTCATGATCTTTTCGGATGTTGATTTTTGTTGTTTTTAATGGTTTTGGACAGTTTGTACGGGACATCAACCAGTACTATCAGTCTCATTTTATTTTATTGATAGGTTTTTTAATTTTTTTGTGTATGCTGATTGGTTTTTGATTAAAGTCTTTGTGAGCGATGTAAAACATCGAGCGTGTATGATGCCAAAGGCGTCACGGTGAAACCTAGATAAGTTCGAGCAATACTTTTAGTATCTAAAAGTGCAATCACAAAGAGTCGATGAAGTTAAGCAATAAGTTTCGAGCATTAATAACTTTATGAGTGATAATTATCTCATGATGGGGCATTTGATGTTTTTTTCATCGTGAGAATATTCGGGATTCTCATTTTGCGGGTTGGGTTTTATTGATTTTGGTGTCTCGAGATTATTGGGCTTGTACTTTTGTTGTAATGATTTTTCCTTGGCGATAATCGAGTTTTTTTACTATGGATACATTTGGCTTATGTTTTTGTCATGACAAATTGGTTGTGTTTTTCAATTCATGTCTTTGGTGCATTTGATATTGTGTCTTTGTCTAGATTTATTTCGATGTCGATCGAGATTTTTCCTTGGCGATAATCGAGTTTTTTTACTATGGATACATTTGGCTTATGTTTTTGTCATGACAAATTGGTTGTGTTTTTCAATTCATGTCTTTGGTGCATTTGACATTGTGTCTTTGTCTAGATTTATTTCAATTCATGTTTTTCTGACTCACATTTTAGGTGCATTCGACCTTATATCTCTGTCATAATAAATTTATTTTAGTGTCAATTGAGTTTTTTCGACTCACATATCTTGAGCACATTTGGCTTTACAACTTCATCATAGTAAATTTATTTCGGTACTGATCGAGTTTTCCTGACTCACGCGTCTTGGATGTATTCGATCTTCTCGGCTTACGCATCTCAAGCACATTAAGCTATGCGCCATCGTCATAACGGATTTATTTCAGTGCGAACCTGACTTGTACGTTTCGATTACATTTGACCTTGTCTCTATCATAACAAATCTATCTTTAAGTGGGTCAAGTTTGTTGAATCTCAGATTTTGATGATGAAACTAATTGATTGTGTTTAGATGTGTAACTGCATTTTGAGTGATGCAGGTCTATTCGATCAGGATTAGACAGTTGACGCAGGAGGAATTGACATTGTCGTCGAAGGAGAT
>LVTN01000488.1:136498-169276 GCA_001649415.1 Musa itinerans | reverse complement strand
TAAATCGATTTGCGTTTATCTTATTGTCATTTACATTACTGCAAACCATCTTCACTTTGATGCTCTACTTCTTTGTCTCCTTCTTACGTATGCTTTCAAGTTAAAACGTAATTGAAACGGTTTCAAACGAAACGTTACGTTTATCGTACGAAGTTTCCGAAAGTGTTTAAATCGTCGAAAGTTTATTGTTCTTTACCGCTGCACTAATTCACCCCCCCTCCCTCATAGTGCCGCTCTAGTCCTAACAAAGTTTTCTTGACACACGTCTCGAGTGCATTCGACTTTAGCTTGTGTTCCTTTGCTTATTGATAATATGCACCTCTAAGTTGCACGAGCACAATAAGTATATAAGCATCATCTATATCTATTTGATGCAGAATAATAGTTGAATTGCTTACAAAAATATGATTTGAATGACAAGAAAGGCAATTGTTTCAATAAATTAACTTCAATCAAAACAACAGTTACATAGAATTTCCAGCATTCCGTAGATTTAGATGTGCACAACCAATACAGGATCCATTTTCCTCATCCACTTGCCTTGCATCATGATCGAGCTCTTAAATTTACCAGACTACTTATTGCATAATTTTACATTTAAAAGAACTGTTGGTATCTTGCCTGTTTCCTCATTCAAGTCATCTCATAACCTGAAAAGCAGGCATTCAATACCAACTAGTTGACAGTTATTGAATGAATTAGCTATAATTAGTTACGACACATATTGTCACCGAATCTGTACAATGTTTCCAGGAGTTACATTTGAGTGTGTCCGTAACTGCATCTGAATCTTCACGGAATGATTTCCCTGCTATACACCATCTATTGGTAGATTTGGCCTGCTATATCACTGATTATATGATTGTGAAGCATCATCTGTGGTTGGAGATGCAGGAGATGTCACAAGGCAATGCACCGTAGTCATAAAAAGGTTCAATCTTCCACTGACCCTCGTGTAGACTCCACTTTGATTTGTGGGAAGTATTTATGCCTGATCAATATCCTCAAAATCAGTTTTAAATTATGCTGCATTTTCATTGCAATTGTAATACAGGTAAAAATGGCTCTAACAAAGAAGAAGAGTCTGACAACATGCTTGTGTGTTTAGAATATCATAAAGCTAAATTTGGTGATGAAACAGGTTTCTTGAGGAATGCATAAGATAAAATTTTGCAGAAGCATTGGAAAGTTTTAAAACACTGCTTACAACTGGAACCAAGAGAACATGCATCTAAAGCCATTTTAATAAAAATATGTCATGGCAGGATGTTCAGATGATAAGTGATAGGAAGTCGAAAAATCTGCATCCGTGATATAAATGTAGCGATGAAACAGGTTTCTTTTGGCAGCAGCATTGGAAAGTTCCAAAAAAATATTGCTAACGAAAGGAAACAACAGAACATGCATTTAAAGCCATTTCAACCAAAATATGACATGGCAGGATGTTGAAGATGGTCAGTGATAGAAAGCTGAAAATTCCATATCCATGATGAAAGGCTCATGGCTTAGTTTGAGAAAATATAGAGAAACAAAAGCAAAAGCAGGTAACAAGTATAATCACATGAACACAATTCCTAGTGGTAAAGATCTTACAGCATGGAAGACTGGATCCTTCGTTGCAGAAGAAGTGAGTTATGCTGATAATTTCCCTTTGCTTGGCGCTGCCATCCAAGCCTCTCCAGAAACTCTTCAATTAACCTGAAAGTATTTTATACAATAAATTCTATTTCTATCATACAAATGTTGGCAAAAAATCAATGTCAACAGAGTTGAAGGCTTGTATTGCGCTCACAAGCTACAGATTGCCTTCTGGGATGAAGCCACTTCGCGGTCTGGAAATGAATCTTCCATTCGGAAACTCAACCAAACATATAAATCCAGCACCTAACCGAAAGATGGGAGTGATATAACATAAGTTGTACCCAAAAAAGATGATTCTGCATGGAAGCATGCTAATTCTTTCTGGGCTTTAGATGTTTGATATCTATGACCAGCTATTGACTATAATCATTTTGTATAATGGCTAACTGTTCAAACTTCAAAAAGGAACACAATTTTAGTCTAGGAAGAGATTGAAGTATCGTGACTTTCAAAATCAAATGCTTTCTCATCGCACTATTATTGTTTTACCCCAAAAGTTCAGTTAAATAAATAACCACTCTACCATATTATGCAGTACAAATTAAAGAAACAAGAAAAATTAAATGGTTTACAAAGAAAATATGGACGACACTTACCTTGTGAACGGATTCAAGTTCCTTCAGAGCATTGTGTGATTTTGGTACCTCGAGCGTTCCGGGTGTAAATATCTCTCTGAGGCGAACAACACCCTTCTTTGCATAATTTTCTGCAAACTAATTTTTCCAAACATGTCTGGGGTGTCAGTTTTCCAATCTCAAATTGAGTCAGTATATATGAGATGAGGAAGATAATCATCATTACCTGTGTTAAACCCTGGGCTGCAATATCATCATTCATGTCAACAGGACTGCGAAACAAGATGTTGCAGTTTTATCATTCAGTATCAAGAATATTAATTATTTAAAGATCAAAAGTTACATTGCAGGAAGTTAAGAGAGAATTTCTGATACTATTACCTGATGCAGAATAGATACTTGTCATAAAGTCCAAGGGGCAACTCATCAACAACAGCTGCAACTTTCTGTTGTCAAATGATGGATCAAGTAATGTTATATGAAGCTAAAAGAAAATCTAAATCAAGTGAAAGATAGACATTCCTCCGCTGCAATGAGTTAAATAGCTCATTAGATAGTATCAAATTGATATTGCTACATACTACATCATTGTTTAAAAGTTGGAGTGTCACGGCCACACAAGAGGTTGCAAGCTTCTGTACGCAGGACATCTTTTGAGGTCCATCTCAATGCAAAACCATGTCATAACCCATGGTTGACAATACCTCGTGAATCCAAAAGGTGACAAATGTGTGCTTTATTGGCTTAAGGAATATGATGGATACAAAAACCCCATGATTCTTTAAATAATCGATCAGACCAGTATGTACTGACCAATATTTATTGGTCTGAGAATCTGATTAAGTACCTATATTGAAACATATATAATTTGCTTTTATTATTTTATTCACTGATACCAAATGGTAAAGTTCAATATACCTTCTCCTTGGAATGCTCTTTGGGCAAAAAAAAACAAAACCATGTAGGCCATAGTTCAAAGCGGATAACACCTCATTGGCCCCCGTCCTGTTCCACTTGATGATTAAAGGGTCCACTAAAACCCCCTCATATTACCATTTGTGGCTAAATATTAGAATCTCAATATAAGGAATCCACAATAAAGATCAACAGTGAAATTCACTAATCCTTACCAAATCCAATTTTCTTCTCCTAGCAAAATTGGCCCATCTAGGGAGACTACCAGCGTGCATGCCTTTTGACATGCCTCGTCACCGACGTTACTAATAAAGCATCTTTGATGGTAATTCTTACCCAGCAAGTACATTGGATAGTGATCTAATCGTCCTGTTAGTTCCAGTTGGATAGTGATCTAATCGTCCTGTTAGTTCCATCATATGGCAGCACAACGAAGTATATGATAAATTTACCCAGTGAATAGCTCTCAGAAGTCAGAAGTATCTGTGGCTAGAATAAGATTTGAGTTTAAAGGAGCAAAAGGGTTGAATGTCCAGTGTCGGATGACAAAAATTTCTGCATAGACTCAGGTATACACATAATCTTGAAAACTTTCACCATAAGTAACTAACCACAATAAGCATTATTGCAGATGAGAACTTTATTAAAGGCCAGAAAATAACCTGCTGAAAATCAAATAGTTCTCCAAATAGTCTTGCTTCAGAAAAAAAATCAGAAAATAACCAGCTGAAAATCAAATCATAGATCAAGCTTCTCAAGTGGAAATAGATGGACCTGTCTTTATGAACATAGTAAAGGCCAGGTGAAACAGATACATAGGCCACTTTGGCCTGATACCTAATAAAGCAATTTGGCCCATCTTACATCTGATGCTCTTAAATCATGACAAAGGACTTCGTTTTTTAGAATGCTCAACCATGCAATGAGCCATGAGGTGACAAGTTTGTAGGGGAGAGAACAATGTGCAGACGGAAGTTTGTTCTCCCTCTTTCTTCCTTTTCTCTTTCAATTGTAAAGCCAGTGTCAAAATGGTGACATGTGGATGGTGCATACTCATCCAGTTGACATAAGACATGGCATCAACAACTTAATTTTCCATAAAAGCTTCATCTAATTATCATGGAAGGATTTCATATCACTCCTGCTTGTAAAGAGAAGTTGATAAATGCCGACAAATGACTTGAAATCAGTATGAGTAGTGCCATCAAAATTAAAATCCTTGATCACCAGTACCTAATAATGATGTAAAGAATTAGGTGAACAGATAAATTCCAATGGTTATTATCCCGTGCTTGTTTACAGCAAGTGAGGCCAAACTTGGGCTGAGGAAGAATTGGCTGCTCTTGTCATTGTGATTAAAGATTGGCTTCCTATGGTCAGATGCTCTAATTCGGTCATATGCTGTAATTCAGAATCATTTGAGTTTTTCCCAAAAATCTACAAATTAACTTACAATATATAGATAAGATTTCCCAAGAAAAGAAGGGCCAATATGTACTCTTTTGCAGTCAATTTGATATGACAGATCACTGGGTTCAAATAGATGGAAAGCAGCATTCCAGTGGCTGAACCTTTGATCTCAAGGCAGCATCAACATCACATTGATGTTGAGAATCAGAATTAACGTATACAAACTACACACCAGACATCTCCTAATGGAGCTAACATCTTATCTTTCTGTAGATATTTAGACAAGTTAATACAATGTGACATCTAGAGATTAAAGTTAATGTAACAATCTCATCATGAAGTTTTTTCTTTTTTATGTCATCATGAAATTAGAAAAGATAAAATAATTATTGTTAGTACTTAGTAGTATAAGAAAAGGTGGAGCAAGACCTAAACAGTTCTTAATAGAAACTATAAATAAAGACTTAAATATTCTTAACTAAATACATGAGTTTTTACAGATCCCAATGATGGGAAAAGATTCATATAGCCAATCCCAAATAGTTGGGACTTATGACTTTGTTGTTAGTGTTGTTGCTGGTTGATGCTGTAACTTCTAAAATTATGAACTAATTAATTCTAATTAATTCTTTTCATTATCTTGAAATGCTACATTATACTATATAACTATAAAACACAAATATGATAAGTGTTTGCAGAGCTCTCATAGAAGACTACTTACTAGCATTTCTTCGCAGTCAGCAATGAAGTAATCTGGAGAAAGTTTTGCCTTCTCTAAGAATTGTTCCTGCACTGGATAGTTGTAAAATTAAAAACTAACATTGTTTATAACCATATCTGCGATCAGTGCCGGTTGTTAAGTAATTAAATCAAATGTACTTGAACAACATATTAACAAAGAAAGTTAATAAGAATATATCAATCACAGTTATGGATAAATCCCTGATAAGAAAAAAAAGCTTTTCTCTTATTGTCCCAGAGTTACAAATTATTACATGAATTAGGAAGCATGACATTTCACAACTAATTAACGGTGAAAACTAAAAGGAGATGGCTTTAGCTAGAAATTGAGCTGGTTGAACAAACGAAAACTTCATCATTCTTTGAGCTAGATAACATGACATCCAAGCATCATAATTTATTTTACAAGGCAATAACTACTGAGATCAAACCATAACAGGAAGTGTCACTTGGAAGATGCAAAGAAACATGTATAACTACTCTCAACAAGTAAAAGCAAACAAGAAAGAAAAAAAATAAATACATCTTAGAGGAAGTCTTATAACTGCACAGGGAAACTTATTATGTTTTGACTGAAACTTATATTGTTGCTCACAGCTTCACAAACCATCATAACTACATGAATTTATTCACACTAATTCTTAAATTTCCCAAACAACAATACTGATAAAAAATAAAACAACAAAATTTCTGAAGCATTTATTTCAACTAGACTATGTTGCAAAATAATCCATACTTGAATTGCAGCTATGTGCCCTGCTGTAAACCAATTTCCTCAACCCCCCATCCAAACCCTAAAAGGTACTAAGACAAAAATGCTGAGACTCCAGAAATTTACATACCAGTATGCCATGGAAGCCCATTCTTGAATGTAATCGTGAGTATAAAGACAAAAGATCAAATGTTGGAAACAGTCCAGCACGCTGCAGAACAAAAGACAACCTCTAATTAAATTAACATCCATACAAGATATCAGTGATATTACTAAATACTACTCAATAGGTGATGTATAAAATCACCAAGTCAAAGTTATTCCACCATTTTCTAATGGATCAACCTTTTTGGGTTTTTCCCCTTAGTTTTTCCTGACTTTGCCCATTTTCCTTCCACATGTTAGTTTAAATCCCATTGTGCCCAACACCTATGGGGTCATTTGCTTACTGTCCATTTCAGTTACTAAAAGCAAGGCATTAGGATTCTAAATAAAAGACCTAATTCAGAATGGCAAAATTTTTGCAAAATATGCTTTTGTAAAAGATAGTTCTAATAGTTACTAATTTAAGTTCAACCATCAAGGCTCAGATTTTTTTCCCTATGAAGGAAGCAAAACTTGTGGTTCTAGGTTCTAACGAATCAATACAAGCAGACATATTAACAATATAAGTTAGGTCCATTTCAAGAAATCTTGACCATGGGCATGTCAGGTTCATTTCAGCCTTAGGTACCCATACTAATCCTATTCATTAACCCAGCTGGTTGACACTCATGCACATGATTCTAGTATCTTATTATGGAACTCATCATAACCCACATGCTCTTGATGCAATTCCTAAGAACACACACACGAGAAAGAAAAAACATTTAGATGACTGTCATATGCATTAATCTTTTCTGAAAAATTAGCTTTGAATTTTAAAGTCTAAAACTCATTGAATAAACAAATACCGATACCAGACAAAGAACATTTATGTAAATTATCTCAATACCAAAAAAAAAAGACATCTATTCCAATATGACACCTCTAGCATGAGGTTTCAGCTTACATGAGGAAGCCGCATTTTTCTAATCAGAAATGATACACTACATAAGCTTTTCCAAGAATAAATGAAATTAAGATGCAATCAGAAATGACAACATTAGAATTCATGCACATACACATAAGATATCAGAAAGAACACTCCTAAAAGTTGCCATGGCAGTTTAAAGTCCCAACATTTTAGGCTGATTTAAAAAACTATGGCGAAAAGAATTACCTCTAAAAGAGGAGAAGAAGATTCCAAAGATGAATGGAGCAAAGGTAAATCTTCAGCATCAATGCAGGTCACTTCACCACTAGAAAATTTTGAACCATACCTTCCAGCCCTCCCTAAAACAAGCAACTCAATATGTCATGAAATGCATTAGGCACATTAAACAAAAGAGCTACACATATTTTGAGATATAGTATTTTAGGAAATTAAGCCATTAATGATGGATGTTGCCAACAGATTCATCAAGTTGCAAACAGACATGTTTTGAAATCAACAAGTCAATACATTCACATGTAGGCAGTAATAAGTCAAGCTGCAACAATTATATAAAATAATTGACTGGTTCAGATGAGCCATTAAGAAGTGTGTGGATCACATGGCAAGCAAGTAACCCTACTGGAGGCTGTGATCAAAGTTCAGGTGTACATGAGATGATGACACATATACTAGCAATTGAATTCTCCAAACAAATCTGAGGATATCATATTCAAAATCCAAATAATCTGATTTGTACAAGATGGATGCCAATCATATTCCTAGAATAACATCTTTTAACAATTTTCTTCACTTTACTGACACCTCTTCTCATCTGCTATATGATGATGGTCTTTTTTGTCAACCTATTGAGTTGCATGAAAGGAGCTGATCTCACCTTCACACTCTGCCTAAAACTACCACTCAAAGATGAGAAGCTTGGAGTGTGAATTGACGTGAGAACTTTTTTTCTGCAACCACATAAGGAAAGCACCAGGAATATGCCTAGTGTGACACCCCTACCCCTCTAACCAATGATTTAAATAGATGCTCGGGCGCTCGCCTAAGCGCTCGGGTGAGGCGAGGCGAGGCCCGAGCGCCTCATATGTGGACCTGGCGATGCGCTTCAATGGGGCGCTGCCTGGGCGCTCGCTCGAACCCAGGCACTGGGAGCTTCGATCAAGCGCTCGATTCAATTAAGCGAACTAAACCAGTTTAAGTCTGGTTCAGTTTGCAGTTTCTTACCTCAAAAGCCATGCTTCACGCTTGCGCGACCTCGAGGAACCCTGGCACTGCTTCTGCCTCTGCCACCGACACTTTCTGCCACTGCCTTCACCGGAGATGCAGCAGACTGAGCCTTCCTCTGTTGTAGATGGGCAAGTTCGACAGCCCCCATAGCTTCCTTCCATTGTCGAGGGAGAGGACCACAGGTTCCTCCGCCACCGACGGACGCCCTTTAAAGCTTCCGTCGTTGCCGCTACTATTGTTTGCAGCTTTCGTCATTGTCGTTGCTACTGTCCGCAGCTTCCGTCATTGCCACCACTGTTGTCCGCAGCTTTCACCACCGTGACTACTGCTATCCGCAACTTCCCTCATTGCCGCTGCTATTGTCCACAGCTTCCGCCGCTGTCGTTGCTATCGTTCGCAATGCTGCCACAACTATTTTAAACTAATCCTCCGTCGCTGTTATTATCTCCCTTTATTACTGTTAACATTTTTTTCTCTCCCCTCTAACTTTAAGTAATATATTGTTAACAATATATGTTTAATTTAATATCATATTTTTATTTAAATAATTATATTTTAAATTATATTCTATATTTTATATTTTAATGAATATTTTTCTCTCCCTCTAACTTAAGTAATATACTTATTTTTAATTTAATATCATATTTTTATTTAAATAATTATATTTTTAATTATATTATTTTTTTTATATTTTTATATTTTAGAGTGTCTTGCTTCACTCAGGCGAGCGCCTAGCGCTTTTTAAATCACTGTCTCTAACAACTAAGTCAATATTTACAAGTAATAACAGTATATGTGGGAAGTAAAGGAAAAGAATGATGAAGAGAGAGAGAAGGAAGCTGAAGAATGATCAAGATAACTAGAATGCCTCACATATGCACCAATTTAAAGCAGGGCTCCTCTTTTGACCTCCCCTATGTGTGAGTCGGAGCAGCCTCTAATGGCATATTTCCTTCTGCCAAGATTATTTCCACCAAGCTCACATGGGAGATGGTCCAAAAGTAGTGTAGTAGAGCCATGCAATGGTTGTTGGCTGACCTGGCCATCGTCCAGGTGTGTTTATCATTGATTATCGGAGACCTGTTGCTTATACTCCCATCAGCAAGATTTACTGGAACTTTGCTTCTTCCTTCAAATTAACATAGGCATGTGAGCCATTTCTATAAGTTAAACATGGAGGAGATTCTTTCACTGACTACCTGGCCTTGCACAGACACCTGCTAACTTTGCAGAAGCACCACCGAGAACAGCAACCACCTCTTCCCGTGACACTTTATTAAAGGAATCTATGCCAATACATCCAGCAAGCTCAATTCACCTCCTATCTCCATGTGAATAATCAAGAAGATCAAAATGGTTAGACATTGTGGTTGGAACTAGCTGCCACATGCTAGTGTATCAAAGAATTAAACATCATCAACAAAAGAATCCACCTCCATAGCAAAATGTACTAATACCAAATCACTGAGGTTGTTCCTTCAGACAAAGGACCACCCACCATAATAATGTCATATTCCTAAGTTCCCTCTCTTATCTACACTGTCTGCCAATTATGACCTTCTCTCCAATTATACTCCTCTCTTCTACCTCTATTTCTTCGGAAGAGAATCTACAGCTTCATACATTCTCTTGAGATATTGGATCAAATGGGACAGTGTCCATTAATCTGCAAACATAAGTCCCTCCAATCTCTAAAGGTTCTTTCATCCATTATCCTGATTCCACAGCCACTAGCATGGGAGGGTGTGACTTCCAATAACTCTTACATGGTGCATTTACTTGATTAGAGACCTGATGAATATAAGGCTTCCAATATTCCAGGCATTATCACCAACCTAATGCTATCCAGCTAAAGCATATTTTCCCTAGACTTTCTGGTAAAAATTCCACATTTAATATTCTTGGTTGATAATCAAGATACAAAAGCACATACTAAATAGTAAATATCATGTAATCACTTCAATAAATGCTGGAAACAATTCTGTGTATTATACTAAAATACTAGCATAACCAAACTATTTCCTTTCAATTTGCCATGTTATGCTTGGATGAAAATACAGTCATTATTATCTCAGAACTAAAATGAATATCAAAAACTAGATAATAAGTGATACCTGCAATCTGCTTGATTTCTGGGACTGTGAGTTCTCGGGTATATGTACCATCAAACTTCTTCAGAGTTGAAAAGATGATCCTAGATATGTTGAGATTGAGACCCATTCCAATGGCATCACTTGCTACAAGAATGTCAAACTTGCTGCTTTCATCATTGAACATCTTTGCCTGCAAGCTTCAAGCATTTCAAATGGTTGGTAACAAATAGAACCAACAACTAAACACAATAAATAGATACACTATGCAATGAACATCTTTGCCTGGAAGGTTCAAGCATTTCAAATGGCTGAAAACAAATAGCACCAGCAACTAAACACAATATGTAGAAATATTATGTGATGTGGTAAAATGTTGTTCAAATAACACTTATGTCTGCCATCAAGATTGTCTTATGAATATCAGTATCCAAAAAGTCAAAACTTTCACGGTATAAATCTTTTAGGTAAAGTCAGGTCCTGATATAAGCAAGAATTTAGCATATCTTACCATGACATGATTTTTTAACATAAAGGAGGAAGGTCAAAGAAAAGAAGGATTAGCAAAACTAGAGTGAATGAAATAATGTATATCACATTCTTTAGGTTCACTTGAAGAATAGCAATTTTTATTTTTGTTTTGTTATAATTCCTCACAGCTAGATGACCTATTTCTGTTTGAAGGATAGTGTTTAATATGGAATTGGATATTTTAATTATTTACTAAAACTTTTGTTTAGTTGAATGCTTAAAGAGGACACCAGTCAGCTCTTAGATCAAGCAGATAATACACTCCTTGAGCTAAAGGCAGTGAACTAGAATCAGGCCACTGAGTTCTGGTTTGCTGCATCATGTTATCTGATAACATGCCAAGCTATGAGCAAAGGCATGTTAGCAACAATATACACGTGAAGAACCCATAAGGAAAGTTAGCTCTATGAGCACCAAATGTAAGCATGCATCCTTGTTTCATGCCAATGGCCTTAGTTATGGAATTTTGGGAAAAAAGAAGCTCAAGCTAAGCAGAAAAAGTTGAGAGGCTTGTGCTAATTTTCAAGAAACCATACAAAAATAAACAAACATGTCAAAAGAAGTACTAGTTTCAAGTGTATATTCTTTTTAACAAGTTAACTAGAATATGGCACTGCGTTTACCATGACACTTTTTTGCTATTTAAACAAAGACATGTTGCTCAGGTCATATGGCAAGCATTAAAAGTAAGGACAGCCCACCTGTTTTGTTCTAGTCTCTGGTGGCAGTGAGCCATAGACTACAGAACAGAGATGTTTCCCTCCAGACTCTACTTTCTTCTACATACCAATAAAAAAGATGGAGAATGAGAGAGAGTGTAATAAAACACATATAGATAAATGCGATACTGCATTGTACTTTCATTATACATATAGTGCTGTCTTCCAGAAAAATATATGAAAAAAAGAGAAGTGAATAATATTGCAGAACATTTCTGTAGTTAATAAGTTGATAAGAAAATGTAAACACTTAATATGAACTTGCAAAAGTCATCTTCCCGTACATTAATAATAAGCATATACATCAGGTATTAGAAAGAGGAACACCTAAAAAGACTATTAGAGCAATAAATAAACAATTTGGTGGTTCTTATCCCACTAAAATTCAAATGGCAGTAAACAGATGCATGCAGCTTATCCCAAACAATTAAATGTTATGCTTGTGGACCTTGTGGTAGTATAATGCATAAGTTGCAATATCTTATGATAAACCAGAATGCTTCTGATGTTGCCTTCAACAGAGTTCAATCCAAGGTCTGCCGTTTCGATATGTACCACCCGGTACGGACGGTACATACTGGTCCAACAGGTTACCGGTACGTGGACCGCCCGATACTGGGCGGTACGACCGGTACAGTGCAAACAGTGCACTGCAGCAGTGCAACAGTGCAAACAGTGCACTGTAGCACTGCTACAGTGCTCGATACACATGGGTGTACCGCTCGGTACACCCATATCGTACCATACCGAGCCTAGGTCGAAACTCCGGTACGGTACGGTATTACGGACCTTGGTTCAATCGCAGTAAAAAGATAAATACGTAGGATCTTACACTCATTGTTATATGATGAATAAGTTTCAATATTTTATGATGAATCAATTTAGTTAAACAACATATACCATGCTTTTGGATTAAAAATTAAATCTGGAGAATGATGTAAATAAGACCATATATCAAGGTGTGCAACCCAAGTGCTAAAATAATTTAATTATTTGGAAAGTATAGCAAAATATGCATAAAAAATGCTCTAAGCATCCTAGTTTATCAACTTGAATGCAAGGAACAAGTAAAAGAAAACAACCTAATTGTGCTGAACTTGTAATATTATGATTGATATAGTTATCTTCTATTGCACAAAAATTAAATAGTTATTAAAAATTTAAAGGTGACCTTTAGCTTATATATCTCGCGTCGTGAGAAAGTCACAATACAATCACCATTTCTGATGTTGGAGAAAGAACCAAGCGGAAATTTCAAAGGAGTCAGTGGAGACAACCTCTCATAATATTGTACCTGAGCATAGATGAGGAAAAAAATTGTAATCTATCAAAGAAATTACATACACCCTAAAAAATCTGCAAAATCAGTAAATATTTAAATGATGCTGGTAAAGGTATATTTAAGCATACTATTTTGGTTTAATTGATATAATATTGAGTATTGACAAAGGACTAGAAAAAGGAGAAATAGTTTGAGCAAATAATACAACTGATACAGTGGTTATAAGGCACACAAAGTACAAACAACAAATAATGAAAGGACTTCTCAAGCACCCCATAGACTAGCAGCATCCATACTCAAGAAGTCAAGCAGAAATGGAGAACATGAAGGCTTGGGTGCATATCTTTTCATTGCTGAAATTTCCTGATTACATAAATTGTTTAATAATTTGACTAGGTAATTTCTCTTCAGTTGACAAACCTTGGTGCCTCAATGAAGTTCAACTTCAGAAGTTGTTCCTCGATGACCATAGTACCCAAGATTCATATCTAGTAACAACCTCTTTGCTTGCAGGGGTAAGGCTACATATATTGGTCTTCCCAATACCTTGCATTGGCAGAGCCTCATATGCTACATCCTTAGTTCACTTCAGTGAGAATACTGATTAACAGTTAAGAAATTTCAAACACGATAAACAGTTAAGACGGTTAAAAGGATGAGATCTTGTATATCAAGAAATTTCAACTGAAAACAAAGAGATGGTAAATAATCTAATAACACCCATGAACTAGATCTTAGATTTGATTACTATCAACTCTTTCTGAAGAAGTAGCAAGAAATATTACGGATGTTTCAATTCCAAAGTGAACCTGGATTCCCAGTCATAACAATTCACTTGCTAAATCTTAAAACACCAATTTTTCCACAACAATCGTTAAAGTGAAAATGTTACATCTACATCTATTTTATATAAATAGAATATACTGACTTAGAGTCGAAATTAATCTTGGGAGGACATCTGCAACACACACAAACTAGAAGGGTTAAACATGCAGTTAAAAGTTAAAGCCATCAATGCTATGACCATAAAGCATATGAAATTCGTTAGGTGAAATGAGATCATGAACTATAATACTAAGCATACCATTTATCTGTGGTATAAGTTATCTATTAGCTAAGTATCTAATTATATTAAACAACTAAATAACCTTTATCACATCGCCAGTCACTTCAAGTATTCTTTGAACAAGAGGAACTGCTGCAGGATCTCCACAGAGATGAAGTTCATCAGCAGAAATCCCTAATAGTGCACGCGTAAATGAAAATCCCCTTGTTCTACACCCCACCATCTAAAATACCAAAGTAAAATATTAAATTAAACAAAAGTCAAATATAGCATATAAGAACAAGTAATTTCTTCTTATGGTTGTAAAACCCAACCAACAAAAAAATACTAGGAATCTTATAAAACAACTAAAAATTTTCTACTGATCCTGATTACATTTACATGAAAATGATATTTCATTGACAATAACAAACACAATAGTTTCTTTCATATTAACAAAGGCTGAAGAGATCAAACAGAAAAATAAATGAACGTTCACTAATAAGCTATGTTTAAGCTGTAAGAGAAAATACCAAAGCATCAAACTCTACATCATGCTGACTTTCTGTAGGAGTTTTATGTGCCAATTGCAAGCTCCATTGGCTTGCATGGCTGAGTGTTATATACACTAACATGGACCCAACTATGCTTATCAATAGATCCTGGAAGATGACAAGGTGCATGTTAGTCTAACATAGCATGGCATGACTCCACACACATTATTCAGACCTTTGATAAGCACAAACATAAGAAATTTTAAAAAATATGGCTAATCATGATTTGGATTAACTAATCTGAATTGGGATCCATAAAAACTTATTCTAATTTGTCCATTTTTTTAACCTCATCAATTTGAGACCAAATTTGGCCATCCAAGGTGGGTTAAACCAAGATTTAGCAATTTATATATCAGGGGCCATCATAGGAAAGCATCTTACATATGTTTATTGTTTAAAAACAGAAATATATTATTATGGGCATCAAATAGATCCACAATTTTGTAATTAACTTTTATATTTGTAAATTTTTATCGAATATTTCAAAAAAAGATCAGCTGATTAAATTTTAATATTTACTAATCGTTAGCTGCTCTGATTGGACCTCTGGATCACTTAAACTGGCCAATGTGGATATTATTAATGATAAGTCTCGATCCTGTTCACAATATGTAGCCCTTGATGACAAACCAATCGATTACATATCTTAGTATATAGCCCTCAAATATTGATAGTTATTCTAGAATCTAAACTAGAAGCCTATAATAAGCAATAAAAATATTAGCCAAGATCAAGGTTTGCCTTATCGGTCTGTACCGGTATACCGACATATGGTATATGGGGGCATACCAATATACTGTCTATACCGATTCCCTATCAAACCACACGTACCACTCATACTGAGCAGTACGCCATGATATGGTGAACCTTGGCTAAGATGATAGTAATGGTAAAGATGGTATATAAATCCAGAAATTTGATGCAAAAGAGTGTCCTCATGCTTTTAAGTAAAAAATAACTAGAAACTGCAACACACACCTGGATTTCATCAACAACAGCGCACTGATATTCACTGGTTACATCAGCCATTTCAACAGTTACTGAGCTGTGCCTAGCACCATCAATGTCCTCTCTTTCTTGTCCAGTAATCAGATTACAAGGAACATTTGCTTTGTTTAACCTTTGTGCCACCTCCCATGCCAATAACCTTAGAGGTCCACAATATACTCCTTCAACAAATTACAATTCTATATAAATTTAGTTTCAGTGCACACAAACATATAATTTAAACAGAAAATAAGATTATAGCACCTGAGGAGCTTGATTCTAAACGCTTGAGAGCATTATGAGTTTTCCCACTATTTGTAGGTCCAACGTGCAAAAATATATTCCGTTTCTTTCTCCGAGCAAGCGGATACCATGTATGAGGATGACTGCAATCAAGTACAAATTCAGGAATGATACTTCCTGCCTAAGAATGCTTAATAGTATAGGTATTAAGTCACACAAACATGAAAGAAACATATCAATGCTGGCCCATTATGTTGAATTAGTTCCAGTAAGTAACCACGTTAAGTTTGTTCCACTAGAACGTGGGTGGCAAGGGGTCGAAATAGAACAGCCTTGCTAAATACATCAATGGAACTCTGTACATTTAACCTTCCCCAAGACCTATATTAGCAGAAAGAATTTTCATGTACCATGCCACCATTTCTTGTTCAGATGCATCCAAAATGTTTCATTCATTGATTCTGTGCAAAGCTGTTTTACCTCCACAATATATCCTAGATAAAGTGCCATAAATAGCCCGATTATGTCAACTGATACCAAACCTAGACCAGGAATTTCCTAGCTATGCAGATGTGTCTAAGTAGAAAGAAAGAAATAGCAGAAAGGACAACAACTAAAAGTTGTATGGAACCATGAGCAAGCATCCTAAACACACAACCTTACTATATGTTTAGAATGTAGGTACTGAAACTCATGAGCTATATGCTATAATGACGCATCCTGATGTTTTATGTTCAAAATCAAAAAGTCAAGCGCTGCATCCTGAGAAAAATAAAATGGGTAATGAAGTGGTCTACATCTTGTACAATATCTTTCTTAAAACATGGTAGCTATGCCACAAAAGGTAAACAAACTATGTATTATTGCACAGACACAAACAAAGTGCTATGCTACAAGTACAATGAATGTTGGAAGAAAATAGGAGAATGTTACTGAATGCAGCACAATGAAGTGAACAAAGAACATAGAGAATAGCAGAATGGAAAAATAAAAACTCAGAAGCTTAGCAACAGATACCCAATTTTTGTTGGTCTTTTTGGCTAAGCTTTTAAACAACACAAAGACTGAATGTAGTTAAAAAATTCTTGACCTTCATGTGGAGAAACCATAAGAGCACAAGATGGAACAAACTCTATCATATACAAAGTTGAAATATGTTTAGATAATAAAAGGACCTAAGATTCTTTAAATTATCTAAAATCCAAAGTCTCACGCCTATCCAGTAAGTTGTAAACCAGGCCAAATTATTTCTATAAAATAGATTCTACATCAAGAATAGAATATGTTCTTTGGGAGTTTAAACACACACCTATAACAGCTAACAACTTTCAGAATAAATTCTAGCAAGGACACTAACATTGAGAAATACAATAATCAAGTAGACAAAAGATGACAAAATGAAATTTTGTTCAAGTATATCAGTGGGAAACTAAGAAACAGAGAACTGGGGAACAAGGAATCTACAGTCATGTGGAGAACAAAGAAAATTTAGCAACATTAGAAGCTAAAAGGAAAATCTAGAAATCTTGTAAAACTGAACCTACATATGGCTGCAAGTCCACAAGGCTAGTCATCGAGAATAAACAAGTACAAAAGGCAACTGAAGTGAACTAGACAATAGTGCCTCACTAAATAACAAAATAAAACTGAAATTCACATAAAAAACTTGCTGAAAATTTTCCAATAATGCTAAACATGCAGAAAATTCTTACGTCAAGTCAGTCAAGTCAAACTTCCCTGAGCTCTGGAAACTGCTCAAACACCTCAAACCAGAAAAAGCATGTAAACGTAATTGGAAATCCAACTTCAGGAAGATAGAGCAAGACATGCTATCTGCAAAATACATACCATATTCAACTAAAATAATTCATAACCTTGCAATTTAGCTACAAACTAAAGCCTAAGATACTTCCATTCTCAAGAAAATAAGGAGATCATTATATCTACAACAACAGCAACAATAACGCCAATGCCAAACCCAAGGCTGGATGAAAAATGGTCAGATTTCATTTGGCCAGCCAGTGTGGAACTGTTCCAGAACTAACAAGAACAAAATCATTTTTTAGGGTAAAAAATTGACTATAAAAATATTCTAAAATGTTCCAAGCATCTTCAACAGCCAAAATAAGAAAATTTACACCTCTAGATACAGAATAACCTATACAAAATTCAAAGAATATTCTTACTCAGTTTTTATATTTCATATTTATCATAAGAACTTAAGTAGTTTAAATGGAAAAGCTATATTGGTATTTGGAACATGTGTTCTATTGACAAAAGCAGAATGTTTGGCAAAACACAGTGCATAGACAAAAAAAAAACATGAAGACTTCATTACTTGGACCAAAGAGAATCCTTCCAATTGACATCAAACTACACATAGCCTACCGTGCGGGATGCATGTATCATAGAAACGTCTGGGGCAGCTGACTGTAGAAACATGACATGAATCTGATTTGGCTGTAATAGCTTGCCAACTAATGAATATATGATAATGAACAATCTTATGTTGTAGGTCATCACAAAGATGTTGAGTCTTCATCAGTTTCAAATTGGGATGGTCCACCAAATCCTTTTTCCTTAGAATTGGATTGATTGCCATAGTCTTCCTTGTCAATGGTTCCCAACTCATCATATGTTGGGAAGGTTTGCCTTTTGATGAATGTGTCAACGTATTCTTTTCATCTAAAATTCTGTTGGAAACAGAACCTTTTAAATAGTTTCCCTTATTACCTAATTCAGGGAAACAAATTTAGTAGAAGTTTTTTTAGCATACCCCAACTGCGGTGAAGATTCCAGTGGAGCTTTTATTACTACATTGTAAGGTCAACAGGATCTGTTGGTGGCCGTCATTCACCTCCTTCCTCAAAAGAAAGCTCGGTATCATTCGCAGCTGTGCTTTCTTATAAATATGGGTAATCAGGCAAAGCTACTAACATGTGTGTTAAGAAACGTTGTCCCATACAAGTCAGTACTCATCGAGTTCGTTATCTATTACATTGTCCAGTGGAACTAAATGGAGCATTTGAACCTAGTGATAATCTATTTCTACCAATAAAATTCTCATGTGGTCATTTGATCATATCAACTATCCAGTCAATTGATTCTTGGTTTTTTGAAACATCCTCCTCTACTTCTATTGATTCTTCTCTCCTATGAGATATTATCACCATAACCTTATGGCAGCTTTGGTTCAATCGAAATGATTCCTGCTTTCGCAACCACCAGGCCAGAGCTCCCACCCTTTGGAGAAAGGTGGTCTCATCCATCGATGATCTCATCCGATATGGATCAAAACCTGAGGGATCTTCTCTTCCAATCCCACACCTCAATATCCCAGTGCCCCATTCCCTCACAACTGACCCATATGTCAACTATAACTACTCTATCACTTGTGATGGCTCATTCAACCCTGCTTCGGATCATGCAGGTTTCAGCTTTATCATCGAGGAAAACCAGGGAACCCGCCTAGCTGAAGGCGCTTTTACCTGCAATGCTGCTTCTCCCCTTCAAGTTGAATGCTATGCCATCCTCAATGGCTTACAAAAGGCACATGACCTGGGACTTCAACAAATTTTGCTCCGCACAGACTCGCTAAGCTGTGTAAAATTTGTCAATAATGTTAGCTCGGTATCCTAGTACCTCCACTCTTTGTTCCTGGACATCCATAGACTGTCCAGTTCAGTTAATGTCACTAAGGTTGTTCATATCACCAAGGGAGAACAACAGGAAAGCACATCTCCTAGCTACAAGGGGTTCCTGTTCTTCTAGCAGCAACTCCCTAGGTGTAACTCCCTCCTTGCCTGCTACCATTATACCCAACTCTTTTGATTAATAAGAATACTTAGTTTCCTTTTAAAAAAACTATCTAATCAATTGAATGGCAATACATATTCCATTTTTTTTATGAAGATTCATAATCCATAGTTCGTTGCATCGAAGTGCGCTATGATTTTTAAATGTTGCATGAATATTTCACTCATCGAAAAACGAAAACTCGCAGACAAATAAACTCTCGTAACGCCACACACACACACACAGAGTACAGAGAGCAACTACAATCTACAAAGCATCAAGATATCCAATTACGGTATCATTCTTTTCGTTTATAAAAAAAGCGAAATCAAAAGTTTTTTTTTCTTTAACGCTTAGTTTACATTGTATTAATAAGACTTAATAACTCAAATCACAAAAAAAAAACCCAAAAAAGGTCCACGGGCAGTGTCTAGAACGCCCTAAAGGAAGAACTCTGCGATTCAGAAGAAGAAAGCTTATCTCTTCGAAACAAAACCTCGTAATTTGGGCGGAGTTGAAGAGGAGAGTCACCAGCGAAGAAAGGAGCAAGACATCTGCGAGTTCGCTTTGATCTGCGATCCAATCGAGGTCAAGAAGACATGGCGACGAATAAGGCGGCAACGGTAGTGGGCCAGGAGAGGTCCAAGGAGGGATCTGAATTGAAGAGAGGAAGTCTGGTAGGAAGGAAGGCGAGAGAGTCGCGGCCGTAACTCCACGGGTAGGAACCTCGAATCTTCTTTCGCCGTGCCAGTGGAAGGAGCGACGTCGAGAAAGGCCTATTGACCTAGAAAGGCCTATTTGGGCCGCCAATTGCAATCTCCTGGCCCATTGTACACAAACCAGTTCTTCTGCACGTGCATAACACGTGTCCATATTGTCGAAGTAACCCGCAGCAGATTTGATCTTTCAGATAAACCGGCTCTTTTGCACGTGCAGTACACGTGAGAATATAATTAAGGCAAGATTATATTATATATCCGAGCAAACTCAGTTAGTTATACTAATGCATTTAATTTCCATTAGCCACTGCCCAATAAAAACTCGTTATGATATTAAAAATATTTTAGATATTTCTTTTTTGCATGTATTTGAAAAATGATTAACGTCGATGATCTAAGACGGATGTTAATGTAAATGGCACATGCAAAACGTTTTAGTGTTCGAAGAGGCTGTCAAATATGCTAATTTCAGAAATTACTTGAAAGTCAATATCACTTTTTTTTCCTTACATTTGGGGTCAATCTAAAATATGCAACGTCATGTGGGACCCATCTAGAATCGACAATTTTCATTAAAAAAATATTATTTCTCACGAATTCTCGTGTTTGCGCCGATCAAAACAAATAATGGTTTATCAGAAACTTACGTAAAAAATAAGTGCCAACGTGTAATAATCTAAATGGACTAATTTTAATGCCTTTAACAAAAGAAAAATGGCTGAAATGTAAACTAACACACTGAAAGCAAAAGCAAGAAAACGATATAAAAAAGGAGTTGAACAGTGTCAGAGAAAGCATCCAGCCATTCAATGTGATTGCCTTGATCAATGAGGAAAAGGTTGCGGTCATCACCTCTCATCCAAAAGGGTCGCAGTACTGCCCGCAATTAGTTCCTGTTTTGGTGGTCCATGGAGGAAACCTTCCTGTATGTTTTAGCTCATTATGTGAAGGAGAACGACAGGGAAGAAGATACAAACCGTGCATCTGCGTCATACCGTCAGGTTAACACTCAGAGCCACAGTGACTTCCTGCTCGGAAAGATACGTGAACAGTAACAGGACAATGACAGTCGGGGGGGAAGAAAAGCCTAAGTCCATGAGTAGAAAACTGGAAGCTTGATACGAGACGGACAGTGAAAGCAAGTAATATGGTAGAGGTCTCAGAGCTGAACTCTGAAAAGCCCTGAGGCAGTGATACTTTTACCTGGAGTAGGGGCCTTCCATGATCTGCTCTAGAATAAATCCAAGGGATGGTGCACTGAAGCTTTTCAACAAGATAGCGATATCAATCTGTGGTCCAGCATGTCTGAGACCAGTCCAGTTGAATAGACATGCAGCCAAAAGTGAAGCTATCTATTATCCGTCTTCGTTAACCCCCTTGGCAGCGTGGTCATCAGCAGCTTGCTTACTGTAGCATTTTCATCAAACGTGTATGTGGATCTCATGGGAGCCACTGGTTCGTAGTGTCACCGGTTGGGCCATTACAGGACAACATCAGGTCTAAGTTCTCGGTATCTTATCAGTTCTTACAGACATGCTCGTCTGAGACAGTTGTTGATGCTGATACCTCATCAGTAGTCTGCTTGCCTTTCCATTCGACTCATCTTTGTGGCACCAATGCTTCTTCCACCTTGGTTGGTGTCTCATCAAAGTCTCAGTCTGAGGAACTTACACACACACACACACACAGCAACGTCTTCACTTCCTCTAAGACGAAGGATTCAGCATGAGGAATGCTTGATGTCCTCACACGATTCACCACCCAGAATCCGAAAAATCCAAAAAAAAAATAGCGTATAAAGAGACTTGTTGTCTCATCAAAGTCTCAGTCTGAGGAACTTACACACACAGACACACAGCAACGTCTTCACTTCCTCTAAGACGAAGGATTCAGCACGAGGAATGCTTCACGTCCTCACACGATTCACCACCCAGAATCCGAAAAATCCAAAAAAAAAAAGAAAATAGCGTATAAAGAGACCATAAATCCGGTCGCCAAATGCATGCTAAGACCACCGTACACAAGTTCTTTCTCGATGGCTCAAGTGGTTTTGGATTTGATTAGATAGGTTGATGGAGAAGATCACATGGCGAATGCCAACTCATTGAAAGTGAGTTGGATTGGACATGTAGACGTAATTGTCCGTGTTCTTTTCACTGTCATTCTCCTCAATCAGAGACAGAAAGAGAGAGAGAGAGAGAGAGAGAGAGAGAGAGAGAAATTGAATTATTAGCTTATATTGCTTGAAATAGTTTGCAAAAGCATAGTCTGGACCAGTGCTTAACCTCAGTCCATCCAAATATTAGGGTTGCCAACTTGGTAGGGACGGCGATTCCCCTAAAGGATGTTGAGCTTTTAATTCCGTCGGTACGAAGGACATGACTTTTTGACAGTCATAAAATAAAAGAAAAGAAAAGACAATAACAAAACAACAAAAAGTGAAAGAATACCGCAATCAATCATACGAACAATCCCAACCAAATCGTGTTCTCTTAATCACTCTTATTCTGTTCTTTCTTTCTTTTTTTCGTGTATTTACAGTAAATGTAGCTCATTTTTTTCTATTTTTGATTGATTTCTTGGCCTTTAATTAAAACAAAAGATTCTTAAAAAAAAAACATCTTGCTAAAGGGGTGTGTTAAGAACTTGACATGTCAAAAATAACTATATAATAAAAGGATGAATCCATCGTCACTTTTTGAACATTCTTACCTCTATATAATAATCACTTGCGAGATTACATCGATGCAAATAGACTTCTGTCAACAAGTAAAAATAATAATATAATATAAATAAAGTCCTTAAAATATTTTCCACTAATACATCAATACTATATCAAAAAATTGCCACGTTGACCTTTCCAGCTGGGCTGCAACGTTTCTATATGTGCCATATGTCCTTCTCAAAAATATTATATTTTATGTCTTTGATGTATTATAATATTTTAAAAATAAATACATGCTATTCCCAAATATAAAAATAATGTACTATGACTAAAGCTAGAAAAAAAAACATTATGATTTCTGTAAGCTTTATGAAATTTAAATTAATTCATGCATTTTTAAATTCATCAATTAATATATCAAAAATAAGTATAAATAAAATTAAAAAAAATCTAAAGATACATTTCTCTCCTAACTCTCTCAATCATCATGCCTACGAATGATAAGATAAATTTTACTATTATTATCATAATATTAAAGTTATACATAAAAATAAAGATAATCATAATTGAATAGTCAGAGAATGAAAATCTGAATGGATAAGGAAAACAACAACGAGAGATAAAGATAATCATAATTGAATAGTGAGATGGAAGTTAATAATAATATTATATTTAAAAAATATTTTATGTCAATAAAATAAAAAATAAAAATTTTGAAAGTAATTTTTGAGGATTTGTCAAAAAAAACAAATTCTTCTGTAAGCTTTATAAAATTTAAATTAATTCATGCCTGTTTTTAAGTCATGCAGTACTATCTCACAAAAAGGATAAATAAAATAATAAAAGAAAGAAAAATGACAAGCAGATAACTCTCCCCATCTACACATCAATAAATACGCGTACCAACAGCAGTTAAACTCTTTCGTGAAGAAGAGCCTTCTCTTCCGCCGCGCATGAAGAGGCCAATGGAGGGCGGAGAAAGCTGCGCACGGGCGGTTGTTGTAGCATGGAGGTGAAGATTCTGGGGCCGGACAAGAGCTTCGACGGCTCATTTCTTATCCCTGCTGTTTACTTAATTGTATCTATCTAATATGGATTCTGTTGTCTTCTACAGAGATTTTTGCTTCACATTGCGCTGTTTAAGTTTTGGGCTTGATTGAGGGTATTTGTGCTCTTCTAATGGGTTGTTCGTGTTTATTTCTCTTCGCAATTGGATATCTTAGTCGATTCTGGTCGACAGGAATTTGAAGGTGAGAGAGTACTCCATACTCCATCTCTCGATTTCCTTCTTCTAATTGACTAGATTGCAATCTTCTTCTCCAAAATCTTTAGCTCTTACTGCTTCCAATCTAAATTACTACTGGTTTTTCGCTTTGGTCGCGTTGTATAGCCTTAACATCAACAACTACATGGGGAAAGGTTCAAAAATAGTTCTTTTCCCCCTTTTGCCTTTTTACCATATAGAAACTGACAGTGATCCGGCCTAGTTCCTTGGCATGTAATTTGTATCTTGTTTGGCAGAGAAGAGAAGAGCTCATCTCTTTGATTACCATCAAAGTCTCTGGTTAGCTATCTGATCCTGTGGAGAATAAATGAAGTAATGTGAAAAAGAAGAGTGCCTCGGTCTCTCTTTGGTCCTATTATTCTCGAGGGGGAACCAAGAAGAGCAAATCGCCAGAAGTTGTAGCAGGGAGGGCGTAACAATTCATCAGATGTCTGTCGAACTTCTGAAGCAATGAGAGATTGGGGTTCAAAGAAAAACAAGGTGTCTGGCACACGCTATGCAAATTTCGACTGATTTCTTTCAACTGCTTTGTGCTGATTTGGTCTCTTGTTTCTTCTTTCCTCTTTTGAGAAGCTTTCATGGTCTAAGTCCCTGGTCAGGAGATGGTTCAACATCAAGAGTAAAGCTCAGGACTTCCATTCGGACAATGTTTTTGGTCAAGGTGGGTCACATGCTTCTGTTCATGTCACATCTCTCTTCTGTTATTTAAACCAGTCTCCGGTTCTTAGTGGTGTTTTCTTTCTGCTGGCTCTCAGGACATGAATTTCAGGCAGTGTTAACATGTTGTCTTCTTCTTCCCTGGATTCCAAGATCCACTTTTATTTTTTTGATCTTCCATTTTACCTTCTTTGTTTTTCTACTGGCACAGATATCTGGATAGAGCCAATAAGTATATTTTCCTCTTGTAGAAGAGCAAAATCAATATCGTTGTTGAAATTGTGGAGTCATGTGTGTATATACATCACTGCGTTCAAACAATAGCCTGTTTTTTCCCTCATTTTGAAGTGTGCATTCTTTTCAGGAGCTGATGACGAATGGAGTACCTTCCCAGTGAGGGAAACATGCAAAGTTGGGAAAAGCAAAGCAGGTTAAATGGACATGTTCTCTCCTTCTCCAATTCCTTAGAATTGTCTACCCTTACCAATATGCTTTCTTGATTTCTAATTTAATCATCCATTGGTTCATCAGAGAGACTGTGCAACGAGAGCACTGATCAAGCTCACAGAAGAAAGTTTGTTCTTGATGCAGCTGAAGTCACTGAGACCCTGGAGTACAGGTGATTCATATTAGAATTTAACGGCTGCAATCCATCTCTTACATTTTACTAGTTGTTATCTTTAAGTTGAATGGCAGTGTCAGCTGATGAGATTTCTTTGTTGTCTAGGATTTTTGTTGCCACATGGAATGTAGGTGGGAAATCTCCACCAAGTAATCTGAATCTCGAGGACTGGCTGCATGCCTCACCTCTTGCAGATATATATGTTCTCGGGTATATGCTACACTGTCATATGTATCATATGTTTGAGTCAATTCAAGGACAAATGATGGGTGCTAGCATCCAACTTCTTCTTAATGGATTCTCAGGTTTCAAGAAATTGTTCCTTTAAATGCGGGAAATGTTCTAGGCACAGAAGACAATGGTCCAGCTAAAAAATGGGTGTCTCTCATTAGAAAGGCACTGAATAATCTTCTGGATGCCAGCAGTAATGGAGGATACCAAACACATTCCCTAGTTTCTAATCCGGTTGTAGAGCAGAACGACCATATTGGATGCTCGTCAACAGGGCAAAGAAATTCATCTTTCTTCCACCGACATTCTTTTCAGTCTTGGGGTCTTAGTATGAGAATGGACGAAGATGTCATGGCCCCACAAGTGAGGCTGGATCATCGCTATAGCGTTTGTGATCAGGTTATCTTTGGAAGCAGACAAAGTGATTATGATCCTAGTTATAGATTGAATGGATTCTATGATGATGAGTACATGAATGGAGATTCTCCTGGTGCTGTTGTTTTCTCACCGACATCACATGGCCATGCTGCTTCATCTACTGAGGAGAGAGATGGGTCAACAGGACACTCAAGGTACTCTGAAGAAGAAACCACACTATTCGAAGAATTTCCTACTTAAAAAATCTTTCTGGTTTATATCCAATAAATACAGTTCTCTCAAAAAATTCACTTCAATTGACAAAAAGGTTTTGGATCATTGGGAATTTTGTTGGTTTTGGATAACAATAATACCAGATGATATCAATAAACTTAGTTCATGCTCTCTTTCCTGAAATACTAGATACTGCTTGCTGGCAAGTAAACAAATGGTTGGGATATTTCTCACAGTGTGGGTGAAGACAGAGATAAGAGATAGCATCAGAAACCTTAAAGTCTCCTGTGTTGGGAGAGGATTGATGGGTTATCTTGGAAACAAGGTGAGTAGAGTGATTATTTTCCATGTTTGTTATTTGTAATTCTACTGTTCATCCCTTATCATTTAAGCTTTCTACACATTTGTGCAGTCTAAACACTAGTATGATTTGTGCTATTCAAAAAATAATAAATGTGTCTTCTGCATAAGAATCTTCACTTTGGCACCAAACAAGAATCTTACACTTGTTTATTCCAGGGTTCAATTTCAGTCAGCTTGTCTTTCCACCAAACTAGCTTCTGCTTCATCTGCAGCCATTTGACATCAGGCCAGAAGGAGGGAGATGAGCTTCGAAGGAATTCTGACGTCTTGGAGATCTTGAGAAAAACTAGATTCCCACCAGTCCATGGGGATGAGAAGTCACCAGAAACCATCCTTGAACATGAGTAAGCTTATGCCACAGTAGGTAATTGAATGTCAAACAAATTCCATATTTCTCACAGATTCTCCCTTGCATTCCTTTCTTGACAAGTCGAATTATATGGCTTGGGGACTTAAATTACCGAATTGCTCTTTCACATCGCTCTGCGAAGGCTCTCGTTGAAATGCGAAACTGGAATGCATTGTTGGAGAAAGATCAGGTAATCCTATTTTCTGACTTAACTAGCACGAAAAGTAACACTGTGCAGTTTACAATGTGGTGAAACTTATTCTATAGTGTAGAATGTTTCGTTTGTTCAATTAGTACCGTTATATTTTTCACAACCTACTTCTTTTACTCATTAGGAGGCAATGATGAACATTTAATGTATTTACGATGGACATGATTCTCAGTACGATTCCTTCTCCATTTTCTGAACCATAATTTTCTCTATGGCAGCTTCAGTTGGAGCAAAGATGTGGTGGTGTCTTTGAGGGCTGGAATGAAGGAAGAATATACTTTCCTCCAACATATAAATATTCAAACAATTCAGATCAATATTCTGGGGATGTCATGAACCAAAAAGAGAAGTGTCGAACACCTGCATGGTTATACTTAACTGACTTATTTAAGATTCCTGAATTAATTTTTCAAAATTACCAAAGTTATTGGATTTGTGAAACTGATGGGTCTGCTCAATTGTCTCAGGTGTGATCGTATTTTATGGTATGGAAGAGGCCTTAACCAGCTCTCTTATTTTCGTGGGGAGTCCAGGTTTTCTGACCATAGACCGGTCTCTAGCATTTTTACAGTAGAGGTCGAGTCAATTAAACATAATCAAATATAAAAACATGACTTGCTCTAGTTCTCAATTGGAGAACATATTACTTTGGCCATTCTCACATGGGTTCAGGATCTGATTTCTCCTGAAAATCTTTCACTATAATTTGGTTGTTTTTGGAGGGTTGTGGATATCGGCTCCACAGAATTCCGTGAAAGGAGGTATTTCGTACTGTCTCCAAGAACATGAAGATACTTTGTGTGATCTCTGCTATTGTGGTTCATGTTTTTTTGGAATCAAGTGAGCAACTTGCTCGGGAAAGTTCGATGTTGCACAAGGGTGGAGCAAACTCGGTTACATTTATCCAGCATGGTAAGCATAAGTAGTACCCAGGAGCTCTTTAATTTCATGTGTAAAGGGAACATACATTTGAAGATACATTTATTTCTCTTCAAACTTCATTGGCAAGCTGAACTCATTCTTCTCCCTACTTGAATTTAGGCCCAGAAGATCTACTATCCTATCCTTAATCTGTTGCAGTGCATGCTCTTTCTGAAACCAGGTACCCAACCTATGCAAAATCTTTTTCATGATTCGTTCTTCCAATATCTTAGCTCATATTTCTACTACATCATTGTAGTATTTTAATTACAAAACAGTTTTTGGGTTTATAGCTAGTTATCAAACTCCTTTACTGTAGTGTATTTCCAAAAATCAAATGGCTTATGCCGTTTGACAAGGATTTCATCTTTGTTTCTAAATCTGTTCAGCTAAGAAAAAGAAGCAAACAGGTGTTCCAGTATCACGAATCTACGATATTTTCCATGGCAACTTCTTGATGAACTTATATTGCAATTGTTTTACATTTTAGGCATCTAACCTTTTCTGTTTCATCCATGATTTAACAGGACAAAGTACATAGGATTTTGTCAGAAGAGAAGTTTAGTCCGCAAAGATGAAACATGAAGTGTCCATCTTCTAGCAAAGCAACAAAGCTTTCAGTAATCACCACAAAAAATGTACAGTTTATAAGTCTAGAAATAAATCTGGTCATCCTTTGTTGTTTTTCTTATGGAGAAAAGAACATCTAATTCTATGAAAAGAAACAGTTGTGATACACTGATCAACTCGAACATGCCAAATGTATATTCCGAAGTATGCAAATATAGGTTCATGATATGAATTTTTTGGCAAGACCATATATTTGTTTTGTGGTTTAAAGCTTATTTGGTTGATGTTATTTACATAAACTTGTTTATGTCTGGTGTTCTTCACCTCACATCAGCTCTAAAAAGCTGGTAACAGAGAGAGACGAAGGGCAACCTAGTTGACAGTGATTTAGTATGCTCCGTGATGGGTATATGTTTCAAAAACAATGGATAACTCGAGAACTGATGTTGTGATTTATGAAACAGTGCAACCCAGGTTCGATGTCTCTCTTACACGGAACACATGTCACACTTAGAATGCAGCGATAGATATTCCATCGAGTAATAAAATCAGACAAACAATCATCAAAGATATGTTGTGGTCCGTATCCTTCACTAAAAAAAAAAAAAAAACTCAAAGCCTCTACTGGGGCTCACTCAAGTCGAGAATGGCTTAACTAACTTCTTTCGGTCAGACCATGCCTATTAGGTTGTACAATGATTAATAATTGGTTGTGTTGGTGTCTTCGTGCTGTGTTCTTGGGGTCAGTACAGTTTATTAGTTATAGGTGTCTTATAAACTAATCATGTGAGTGATAACACCTGTGATATGTTACTGTAATAATCTTTTTGCTTATTATTACTAATATTTTATCAAATATTATTTGGATATATATTGTGATGTTTTTGGATCTATGCAATGAGAATAGATCGTGATGAGATCACGATAATAAGACTAATTCGCCTTTAAACACATATCCTAAATCATTCTAGTCATAGGTTACTAGAGAGGTGGAGATCTGTGCAATAATTTGATGAGCGTCTTTGCAGCCATGTGGATGATCACTAGAAAGGAGAACAATTGACCTCCTTCATCATCTCCCATAGATCTGTAGGTTTTTAGGAATATACGATCTCCCCAGATAACACACATTCCTTAACACGCTTGGGTTTTCGATTTTGTAGGTTTTTGTGTATCAATCTTCGCACGTCGATGAAACATTCTTTTCTACGGGAAATTTTGGGATTTTTGTTTTTTGTTCTTCTGCTACGCTTGTGATGTCACCCAAGATTTTCCAACTTAACTCAGGGTTTATGTTCATCATGAATGAAGGAGTAGTATATTGGAAGAGTTCTAAATAAGATATTACTGTTGACTCTACCACAGAGGCGAAATACATTGCTACGATAGAAGCAGCAAAAAAAGGAGTCTGGATAAAATAGTTCATCATAGATTTAAGAGTCATGTCAGACAAAGAGGAGCTGATTCCTTTATATTGTGATAAGTACACTCATTGTATATTATATGTATGGAAGGAGTATGACTTTAAGTCCATCTCTATAATTGTTAGCTAGAAGAGCATAGCCCTCGAAAGCCTCAACATAATACTTTTTATATGTGAGTAAATACCTAAATACACATATCTAGTATGGTTACTCCTTTGTGAGAGAATCTATAGATAATCACCATTAAGAATCTAAATAATATTTAGAATTTTTTATTAATAAATAATATACTTATACATGACTATTAACACGTGATATGGAAGCGATGATCTAACTACCACCTCAACAACATATGATCGACACATAAGTGTTATGCTCCCTACACCCCAATACCTTATGGTTGACATGTTAAATTGATGACATCTCGATATAACTTTAGAAAATATAGGTTAAAAAATAATTGGTTAAATATTTCATTTTTGTAAGTATAGAAATCTCAATATAACTTTAGAAAGTATAGATATCAAAACACTAATAATAGATAATTACAAAAGATAACATATAATTAGCCCTTAAAAAATGGATCAAATTATTTTATTTTACTTACCATGATAAACATAAAATAAGTCACCTCAATCCCTCTGTATATATATATATATATATATATATATATATATATATATATTTAAAATTAGTATATGTGAGTCGTGTTCTCTCTAAATAGCTGAATTGCAAAACGTCACAACACCTTACATCAAACTTTCAGCTTCCTTTATTCGCCATGCATATTGCTGAGACATTTAGCTTGTGATTACCAGCTTGAAGGAGATGAGCTTTCGGAAGTTCTCCTCCTCCCACACCACCGGCGCCTCATACCTGGCGGACGTGCCCACCTCATATTTGGCCACCAGTAGCAGCCTGCATGTCATCCCGGCCACCACCTTGGCGAACGTCGGATGCTTCTTCGTCTCTCTGTTATGCTACGGATGTGGGGGTCGTTGATGTTCGAGATGGGCTTCGACTGCTAAGAATGACGTCGGAGCAGTAACGATTAACAAGATCAAAAATAAAAAGACGAGCGTCTCGTAGCCATCGTGAAGGTTGTAATGAATGTCTCGTCAAAGAAGAAGCGGAAAATTTGAAGCTTTCCACTCGAAGTTTCAACATCTACTATATACAATATATATGTATATACGATACGAACGATCACACACTATGATGTCGCGGAACAGAAGGAGAAATTAGCTCAGATCGGGAAGAAGGATAAGGTAGACTAAAGACGTGTGTGTAGAAGTCGTACTGTCACCGGAGGAGGAGGAGGAGGAGGAGGAGGATCGAGTTTTAGGTCCCAACAGCAACAGCGAGAAGGATGAATACCCCGTAGCCATTTGTCCACTGTGTCAACGAAGACTGTGCCGTTGCGGGCCCCTCCATCCCACTGTTGGTGCGGTCCATCACGAAAACCGGTTCAAGTGAACCGGACCCAATCTAAATATCTTATGAATCATAAAATTATATACATGCGGGATATTTGTATTTGCCGCTTTAAATTTGAATTTAAGTTTATCATAAAATCATATAAACTCCTGAGAAAATCAAAAAATTAAGTATGTTAATTTTCATTAGTCGCCCATTAACGTATAATGAATGTTATAATTCCATATAACATTAATATTATATTTTTTTAATAAATTAATAAAATTTTATTTGTATTTTTAAACTAAAATGTCTAGCAAAAGTATTACCCATAGTTTAGGTAGCTAAAATTCATTAGAAACAATGATTAGTAATGATTAACATGGATGGATGCTAACAAGAGTGACTATATGAATATAGAAATATTCCATATGTATATTAAATTATATGCAAGGTCTTAAATATTTGGGAATATATTGTATTAGATTTTGTAATAGTAAATTTGTTATTTTCAAACTACATATATAATTTTGAAATATTTTATAAGAACTCGTAAATAAATGAGTAGTTTTATCTTTAAATATTTAAATAAATAATTTTCATGACTTGTATCCTGGTCTCCAACTCACAAAGGAGCAATGTTATTATCATACAAGAAGTAAATGATCATTATATATATTATATAAGTTAGTAGAAGAAAAATATTATATTTAATGATTTTTACTTTATGTGATTGTTTGAATAACATGATATGAATTAGAGAGAGAACAACATAAAGATTTCAGACATACACTTGAAGTTGGCTATCTGCATGATATGATTTAGAGGGAGAACAAATAACCCATGTTAGTTTACCTGATTGGTAGAAACAAATTAAGGAAGTGATCATGCTCTCATTATATGGTTTGATCAAGATGATAAATATTATACCTAACACTCAAGTGGCAAACACAGTTGTGGATCACTAGCATCTGCCATGATAATATGATTTGCTTTTGAAAGCATAAAAACTATAATATACTGCATAAAATACGGAAATAATCTTTTATGTCAGAACAGAAATCAAATACATAGATCTCGTTTAACGATACGTGCATTTTGATGCCATGATCTCTATTTGATCCGCAAGTATCATTTTTAATCCAAGATCGTTATAAGCACCGTCTTTAATCCAAATCCGCTGCACAATCTGCAAGGAGTACATCCTTTCTCCTATCTTCCTATCCTTTCACAGGACCAACTAAGATTGAT
>LVTN01000488.1:70763-131452 GCA_001649415.1 Musa itinerans | reverse complement strand
CATAAAAAATGTGACCGCAAACCCTCTGTATATATATATATATATATATATATATATATATATATATATTTAAAATTAGTATATGTGAGTCGTGTTCTCTCTAAATAGCTGAATTGCAAAACGTCACAACACCTTACATCAAACTTTCAGCTTCCTTTATTCGCCATGCATATTGCTGAGACATTTAGCTTGTGATTACCAGCTTGAAGGAGATGAGCTTTCGGAAGTTCTCCTCCTCCCACACCACCGGCGCCTCATACCTGGCGGACGTGCCCACCTCATATTTGGCCACCAGTAGCAGCCTGCATGTCATCCCGGCCACCACCTTGGCGAACGTCGGATGCTTCTTCGTCTCTCTGTTATGCTACGGATGTGGGGGTCGTTGATGTTCGAGATGGGCTTCGACTGCTAAGAATGACGTCGGAGCAGTAACGATTAACAAGATCAAAAATAAAAAGACGAGCGTCTCGTAGCCATCGTGAAGGTTGTAATGAATGTCTCGTCAAAGAAGAAGCGGAAAATTTGAAGCTTTCCACTCGAAGTTTCAACATCTACTATATACAATATATATGTATATACGATACGAACGATCACACACTATGATGTCGCGGAACAGAAGGAGAAATTAGCTCAGATCGGGAAGAAGGATAAGGTAGACTAAAGACGTGTGTGTAGAAGTCGTACTGTCACCGGAGGAGGAGGAGGAGGAGGAGGAGGATCGAGTTTTAGGTCCCAACAGCAACAGCGAGAAGGATGAATACCCCGTAGCCATTTGTCCACTGTGTCAACGAAGACTGTGCCGTTGCGGGCCCCTCCATCCCACTGTTGGTGCGGTCCATCACGAAAACCGGTTCAAGTGAACCGGACCCAATCTAAATATCTTATGAATCATAAAATTATATACATGCGGGATATTTGTATTTGCCGCTTTAAATTTGAATTTAAGTTTATCATAAAATCATATAAACTCCTGAGAAAATCAAAAAATTAAGTATGTTAATTTTCATTAGTCGCCCATTAACGTATAATGAATGTTATAATTTCATATAAAATTAATATTATATTTTTTTAATAAATTAATAAAATTTTATTTGTATTTTTAAACTAAAATGTCTAGCAAAAGTATTACCCATAGTTTAGGTAGCTAAAATTCATTAGAAACAATGATTAGTAATGATTAACATGGATGGATGCTAACAAGAGTGACTATATGAATATAGAAATATTCCATATGTATATTAAATTATATGCAAGGTCTTAAATATTTGGGAATATATTGTATTAGATTTTGTAATAGTAAATTTGTTATTTTCAAACTACATATATAATTTTGAAATATTTTATAAGAACTCGTAAATAAATGAGTAGTTTTATCTTTAAATATTTAAATAAATAATTTTCATGACTTGTATCCTGGTCTCCAACTCACAAAGGAGCAATGTTATTATCATACAAGAAGTAAATGATCATTATATATATTATATAAGTTAGTAGAAGAAAAATATTATATTTAATGATTTTTATTTTATGTGATTGTTTGAATAACATGATATGAATTAGAGAGAGAACAACATAAAGATTTCAGACATACACTTGAAGTTGGCTATCTGCATGATATGATTTAGAGGGAGAACAAATAACCCATGTTAGTTTACCTGATTGGTAGAAACAAATTAAGGAAGTGATCATGCTCTCATTATATGGTTTGATCAAGATGATAAATATTATACCTAACACTCAAGTGGCAAACACAGTTGTGGATCACTAGCATCTGCCATGATAATATGATTTGCTTTTGAAAGCATAAAAACTATAATATACTGCATAAAATACGGAAATAATCTTTTATGTCAGAACAGAAATCAAATACATAGATCTCGTTTAACGATACGTGCATTTTGATGCCATGATCTCTATTTGATCCGCAAGTATCATTTTTAATCCAAGATCGTTATAAGCACCGTCTTTAATCCAAATCCGCTGCACAATCTGCAAGGAGTACATCCTTTCTCCTCTCTTCCTATCCTTTCACAGGACCAACTAAGATTGATAGTTTTTAGGAAAAGGGTTTTGAGAAAGAATTGAGGAGAAAACATTATATTATACATTTTATCCAATTATAAAGGATCACAAAATCTAACCGTTTTAATATTAGATAGCAAATGTACATGTTTGGGCCTAGAAAGGTCAGGCACTAGTAATAGGATGCTTTGTGCCTGCCTCTGGAATGAAAATGGTTGATGCGAAAACAATTGAAGATGAAGAAGAGCTATTGCTAGAATTTACAGCAGCATCACACATGGCAGCACAGTTGGTGGATAGTGATAATTTGATCTTTGACCTCACTCATGGCATCACAGTTGGTGGATTGTGATCATTTGTTCTTTAGCCTCTGAGCTAATTGTTCTCTTGAGATGGATGGTGAAGAGTGCATTCCAAGGGATATGGAGTACTGACCTTTGGTAAAATGACTTATCATGAACTGATGGGCCAATCTAATGTTATCCAGAGACATTTTATTTATTGCCATCTATTCTAAAATAGTTCTTTTTTTTCTCACTCTAGGGAGGTTTTCTTCTTGCTGTGTATAATAATAAAAAAAACTTATTTTTGTTCCTTAAATTCGTTAATCACTTTACTAACTTAAGTTTCGAAAGAATTTTTATTAAGTATTTTCTTGATGTCTCTTACTCGTCTCATTTTACAATCAATTTAAGCTATCTAATTATTCATTTTATTGACTCACACTTCATCCATCTAATATATTATGAGAAATATACTTAAAAATTAATATTTTTTATTCTTTTAATATCATCGCACTCGCATATAATTACTAAACTAAATAAGTTGTGAACTCAAAGTGTAATCGGATCAACTCATCACACAGAGGAAACAACCAAATCATAAAATATGATCATAAAATAATTTTTATATGACTAAGGATATTAAAAAAAATCGTGACTCATGGTAGAAGCTTAAAGGTTTGATTTTCAAAATATAGTTGGTTTTTTAATTTTTGATATTACGTTGGAAATCAAACATTGATAAATCTAACGTTAGGCCGATCAGATTGATTGGGTTATTTGGTAAGGAAAGGAAGCTATCGGTTAAGATCAAGAAATAGACGCCGATGGAAGGAGACGATATGTCGGCACACACAGCCAACATACGCGATAGCGGTTGGTGTTGTGTCGTCCACGTCACCAAGTAGACGTTTCCCAGTTGAGCACCGCCGTCTGAGATGACACCGGAAAGCGGTACCCCCGCAAATGTCACCCTCGTCTCGGCACAGGTCGGCCGTGAGGGTGGGACCCAATTCGATCACTTGCCTTCCAAAATTGTGGGGTCCATTCTGACTTTTCATGGTGGCCCCCACATGTGTAGGGGGAAGTGAAAGAAAATAAAAAAAATGACATCAAATCAAATAAATCATTTATCACTTTCTTTCTTGAAGAAGATAATATTTTACATTTAATTTTAAAATAATCTTCTATGATATATTTGATTGGTAGACTTTCATCTCTATGGATATAAATCTTTGTTATAGAGACAAAATCATTAATCAATATTTGAAATTTTTAATCAAGAAATATATATATATATATATATATATATATATATATATATATCCAATTTAGGATGATGAGCCATCGCCTATCCAATTTGAACCTCGGCCTTTGTCTTAGATAAGGAGGACATAGTATTTGGTTAACGTACATCATCCCTCATCTGTTCAGGATTTGTGTTAGACAAGGAGGACAACAGCGTCACAAGATCTGATTCATACTTCAAAGAGCTTTTCAAGCAGTGTGGACTTCATCTTTATCGCACGAAGGTTTACTGCATCTTTTTTACTTCAAGATGATGAGCTGTCAAAATCTACCAGAAAGAACTGATTGGTAATGTAGTGTTTGATTTCTTGGTTTTTGGTTTCAGGATCAGAAGGGATTTCCCGAAGAGTTATTTCCCGTTAAGATGTATGCGCTGGTAACTGATAGGCGACGAGGTTCCAACAATGGCGGAGGCAAGACTCGACAACACAAGCCTGCTGTCATCAAGTCATGAAATCTCTCGAGGACCCGTCACCAATACCTGGATGCCATCTTGCTCGTTTTTCTTTAGTTTTTGTCGTCTCTGGGAGAATGGATTACCTTTTCATGTTTAATCTTTTTTGAACTTTTCGTGTGTTGTCATGTAGAACATCACGGTTATCATCTCTATCTTCTCACCATGATTTGTACTAATACAAAAGAAGGCATAAAGAACATAGGGAATTCAAGCCCGGACGATGACACCACTTCAGTCATTTGGTTGGATTTTACGGTGCATCTTCATCACGTGTGAACCATTTATATTATTTGCTTGCATTGTTGAAAGTTGGAACTCGGTTAGGAAGGTGCGATATCATAATTGTTTAGTTTTAGGTTTGTGTATGGTTTACAATTTTGTATCTCGGTGGTGTATCAGATTCAGAGTCATATTATATCGAAGCTACTCATGTACCAATTGTCAATTGAAAATAATATTAAAAAATAAAAAATAAAAAATAAATCATCTGGTATGGAAATTGTGTTGGGTGGCACAAAACTTTGATAAAAAGTTGAAAACAATGAAATATCATGTTTTGCATAAGACTTGTACCAAACATACCATAGGATCGATAAACCCAACTCATATTTTGATCGACAGAGTGAGAATTCTTTTACATAATTGAATTCAATATGGTCTGAATCCTTTGAAATAAAAACACACTTTGGTTCTTTTTTAAGAAGTGTCAAATCAAAATAAATGGTTTGGCCGTTCTCCTGCTTCATATCCTTTCAATGTGGAACCTTGGCATTCTAGAGAGAGACAGCTTCCTAATACATAAAAAATGTGACCGCAAACCCTCTGTATATATATATATATATATATATATATATATATATATATATTTAAAATTAGTATATGTGAGTCGTGTTCTCTCTAAATAGCTGAATTGCAAAACGTCACAACACCTTACATCAAACTTTCAGCTTCCTTTATTCGCCATGCATATTGCTGAGACATTTAGCTTGTGATTACCAGCTTGAAGGAGATGAGCTTTCGGAAGTTCTCCTCCTCCCACACCACCGGCGCCTCATACCTGGCGGACGTGCCCACCTCATATTTGGCCACCAGTAGCAGCCTGCATGTCATCCCGGCCACCACCTTGGCGAACGTCGGATGCTTCTTCGTCTCTCTGTTATGCTACGGATGTGGGGGTCGTTGATGTTCGAGATGGGCTTCGACTGCTAAGAATGACGTCGGAGCAGTAACGATTAACAAGATCAAAAATAAAAAGACGAGCGTCTCGTAGCCATCGTGAAGGTTGTAATGAATGTCTCGTCAAAGAAGAAGCGGAAAATTTGAAGCTTTCCACTCGAAGTTTCAACATCTACTATATACAATATATATGTATATACGATACGAACGATCACACACTATGATGTCGCGGAACAGAAGGAGAAATTAGCTCAGATCGGGAAGAAGGATAAGGTAGACTAAAGACGTGTGTGTAGAAGTCGTACTGTCACCGGAGGAGGAGGAGGAGGAGGAGGAGGATCGAGTTTTAGGTCCCAACAGCAACAGCGAGAAGGATGAATACCCCGTAGCCATTTGTCCACTGTGTCAACGAAGACTGTGCCGTTGCGGGCCCCTCCATCCCACTGTTGGTGCGGTCCATCACGAAAACCGGTTCAAGTGAACCGGACCCAATCTAAATATCTTATGAATCATAAAATTATATACATGCGGGATATTTGTATTTGCCGCTTTAAATTTGAATTTAAGTTTATCATAAAATCATATAAACTCCTGAGAAAATCAAAAAATTAAGTATGTTAATTTTCATTAGTCGCCCATTAACGTATAATGAATGTTATAATTCCATATAACATTAATATTATATTTTTTTAATAAATTAATAAAATTTTATTTGTATTTTTAAACTAAAATGTCTAGCAAAAGTATTACCCATAGTTTAGGTAGCTAAAATTCATTAGAAACAATGATTAGTAATGATTAACATGGATGGATGCTAACAAGACTGACTATATGATTGTATAAATATTCCATATGTATATTAAATTATATGCAAGGTCTTAAATATTTGGGAATATATTGTATTAGATTTTGTAATAGTAAATTTGTTATTTTCAAACTACATATATAATTTTGAAATATTTTATAAGAACTCGTAAATAAATGAGTAGTTTTATCTTTAAATATTTAAATAAATAATTTTCATGACTTGTATCCTGGTCTCCAACTCACAAAGGAGCAATGTTATTATCATACAAGAAGTAAATGATCATTATATATATTATATAAGTTAGTAGAAGAAAAATATTATATTTAATGACTTTTATTTTATGTGATTGTTTGAATAACATGATATGAATTAGAGAGAGAACAACATAAAGATTTCAGACATACACTTGAAGTTGGCTATCTGCATGATATGATTTAGAGGGAGAACAAATAACCCATGTTAGTTTACCTGATTGGTAGAAACAAATTAAGGAAGTGATCATGCTCTCATTATATGGTTTGATCAAGATGATAAATATTATACCTAACACTCAAGTGGCAAACACAGTTGTGGATCACTAGCATCTGCCATGATAATATGACTTGCTTTTGAAAGCATAAAAACTATAATATACTACATAAAATACGAAAATAACCTTTTATGTCAGGACAGAAATCAAATACATAGATCTCGTTTAACGATACGTGCATTTTGATGCCATGATCTCTATTTGATCCGCAAGTATCATTTTTAATCCAAGATCGTTATAAGCACCGTCTTTAATCCAAATCCGCTGCACAATCTGCAAGGAGTACATCCTTTCTCCTATCTTCCTATCCTTTCACAGGACCAACTAAGATTGATGGTTTTTAGGAAAAGGGTTTTGGGAGAGAGTTGAGGAGAAAACTATGATCCCTCAATGGAGATGGAGAGGTGCGTCTGTACATGTATACACGTCAACGTGCATTCAGTCCTAGAGATCCTATCCTTTTATAGGTGAGAGCAGAGGGTCTACAATGATATCTTAGGAGATTTTCTCCCATCAAAGTTATCTCCTAAGGAATCGTTCCGTAAGTAGATTTCTATTCTATTGGCAAAAAATATTTCAACGGAACCCAATTAATTATATTATACATCTTATCCAATTATAAAGGATCACAAAATTTAATCGCGCTTATGTACAGGTTTAGACCTAGAAAGGTCAGGCACTAGTAATAGGATGCTTTGTGCCTGCCTCTGGAATGAAAATGGTTGATGCCAAAACAATTGAAGATGAAGAAGAGCTATTGCTAGAATTTACAGCAGCATCACACATGGCAGCACAGTTGGTGGATAGTGATAATTTGATCTTTGACCTCACTCATGGCATCACAGTAGGTGGATTGTGATCATTTGTTCTCTAGTCTCTGAGCTAATTGTTCTCTTCAGATGGATGGTGAAGAGTGCATTCCAAGGGATATGGAGTACTGAACTTTGGTAAAATGACTTATCATGAACTGATAGGCCAATCTAATGTTATCGAGAGACATTTTATTTATTGCCATCTATTCTAAAATAGTTCTTTTTTTTCTCTCTCTAGGGAGGTTTTTTTCTTGCTGTGTATAATAATAAAAAAAACTTATTTTTGTTCCTTAAATTCGTTAATCACTTTACTAACTTAAGTTTCGAAAGAATTTTTATTAAGTATTTTCTTGATGTCTCTTACTCGTCTCATTTTACAATCAATTTAAGCTATCTAATTATTCATTTTATTGACTCACACTTCATCCATCTAATATATTATGAGAAATATACTTAAAAATTAATATTTTTTATTCTTTTAATATCGTCGCACTCGCATATAATTACTAAACTAAATAAGTTGTGAACTCAAAGTGTAATCGGATCAACTCATCACACAGAGGAAACAACCAAATCATAAAATATGATCATAAAATAATTTTTATATGACTAAGGATATTAAAAAAAATCGTGACTCATGGTAGAAGCTTAAAGGTTTGATTTTCAAAATATAGTTGGTTTTTTAATTTTTGATATTACGTTGGAAATCAAACATTGATAAATCTAACGTTAGGCCGATCAGATTGATTGGGTTATTTGGTAAGGAAAGGAAGCTATCGGTTAAGATCAAGAAATAGACGCCGATGGAAGGAGACGATATGTCGGCACACACAGCCAACATACGCGATAGCGGTTGGTGTTGTGTCGTCCACGTCACCAAGTAGACGTTACCCAGTTGAGCACCGCCGTCTGAGATGACACCGGAAAGCGGTACCCCCGCAAATGTCACCCTCGTCTCGGCACAGGTCGGCCGTGAGGGTGGGACCCAATTCGATCACTTGCCTTCCAAAATTGTGGGGTCCATTCTGACTTTTCATGGTGGCCCCCACATGTGTAGGGGGAAGTGAAAGAAAATAAAAAAAATGACATCAAATCAAATAAATCATTTATCACTTTCTTTCTTGAAGAAGATAATATTTTACATTTAATTTTAAAATAATCTTCTATGATATATTTGATTGGTAGACTTTCATCTCTATGGATATAAATCTTTGTTCCCAGTTGAGCACCGCCGTCTGAGATGACACCAGAAAGCTGTCACCCGCAAATGTCACCCTCGTCTCGGCACAGGTCGGCCGTGAGGGTGGGACCCAATTCGATCACTTGCCTTCCAAAATTGCGGCGTCCATTCTGACTTTTCATGGTGGGCCCCACATGTGTAGGGGGTGGGGGGGAAGTGAAAGAAAATAAAAAAAAATGACTATAAATATAATGACATCAAATCAAATAAATCATTTGTCACTTTCTTTCTTGAAGAAGATAATATTTTACATTTAATTTTAAAATAATCTTCTATGATATATTTGATTGGTAGACTTTCATCTCTATGGATATAAATCTTTGTTATAGCGACAAAATCATTAATCAAGAAAAAAACATATATATATATATATATATTACTTTTTTAAATTAATCAAATTTATTCAAATAAAAGATAAATTAATTGATATAGAATCAGTTAATCCCCTCTGATCTTCTACTTATTCCCTTTGGGAAATTTTTAAAAAAATTAATAAGAAAAGTTGGGACAAATTTTATGACATCTCTATGTCGTCAAAAAAGGAATGTGATTAATAAGTCAATTTTGATAGTTGATTTTAATTCAATGAAGTCACTAAGTCAATAATTTAATAATTTTTCATCATATCATATAACAATTAATATTAGAGCAAGTGAACTTAGTAACGCTGGTCATGATTCTAGAATCGATGATTTCATCTTAACCATAAGAATGGGTTAAAGTCGAATCTTTCCTTTTGTAAGAATCACGAGAAGAAAAAAAAAACTTTCTTGATTTAAAAAAAAATCAAAAAATTCAAAGAATGTATCGAGAAATTTATGCATTTAAAATATTTATCAAATCTAATTCTTAGAATAATGCAAGCATTAAACCATCATCAACAAGTGCATTATAACATTGAAAAACACATGACGTTAAATGTTACATCATATAATGTAAAAATATAGTATATCAAAGAGTACAACTCATCGTAGTACTTTCAATTGGTTTCGATTCTAATTCTAAAAGATAATATTTTTTTAAAAAAAATACATATGATTATCTTAATTTTAGTTTTTATATTATATTCAAAGAAGTTTTTATTTGATAGTTCAAAAAGTTATCAATAATAACAAAATCGTAAATATTGACTATTTAGAGTTAACTACATAAATCTTTTATTATTTTTGAGATCTGTTATAAAAAAATTATCAAATCTTAAAAATTAAAAAAATCACTAAGTAATAATTCAATCAATTGATTGATTCAATAATAATAATAATAATTATTATTATTTATAATACCTCAACTAGCTAGAATTGATTGTAAGAATGTTTATCCATTTGTAGATATCAGGATAGACACAGCAAGAAAAAAACCTCCCTAGAGAGAGAAAAAGAGAAGGCTAACATAAACAAGCTAGGAAAAAAAGAACTATTTTAAATAAAATGTCTCTCAATAACATTAGATTGGCCTATCAGTTCATGATAAGTCATTTTACCAAAGTTCAGTACTCCATATCCCTTGGAATGCACTCTTCACCATCCATCTCAATAGACCTTCAGAACTATTTTAAATAAAATGTCTCTCAATAACATTAGATTGGCCTATCAGTTCATGATAAGTCATTTTACCAAATGACAGTACTCCATATCCCTTGGAATGCACTCTTCACCCTCCATCTCACTAGACCTTTAAAGAGAACAATTAGCTCAGAGGCTAAAAAACACAAAGTGCCATGTTTTGGTGTCAACCATTTTGATGTAGAGGCAGGCACAAAGCATCCTATCACTAGTGCCTGACCTTTTTAGGCCCAACCTGAATTGTGCATTGGCTGTCCCAAGTTATATTATCATGGCAGATGCTCGTGATCCATAACTATGTGTTTGCCACTTGATTGTTAGGTATATTATTAGAGTAGTAATATTTATCATCTTGATCGAACTATACAATAAGAGCATGATCACTTCCTTAATTTGTTTTCTCCAAAATGATACAACCATACCAATCAGGTAAACTAACATGGATTATTTGCATGCTAATGGAGACAGTCAACTTCAAGTGTATGTCTGAAACCTTTGGACTGTTGTCTCTCTATATCATATCAGGTCATTCAAACATGTAAAAAATAATTGAACATGTTTTTTTTCTATTCATTTATTTTTATATAATAAATATAATGATCATTTATTTTTTTATAGGGTTAAGGTCTAGATTTGGACCTCATAAATTCTTATAGTTTACTTATATATAAAATAATTCATATATTTTCAAAAAACATAGCATATAAATTCCTCATCTTGAGTTTGAGTTAATAGATGTTAAAGTCTGCTTACTTACGTGACATGCTAACCCATAATAAACTATTAAAATAATGATAAATATAATTTAAGTTAAAAAAAAATAAAGATCACTATCGATGATGATGAGAGGGGGTGTCGTACACATGTAGCTTCTCCTACGTTGACGATGAGCTCTAGAGTTTCCAGTCATGTCTCAAGTGGACATGCGTTGATCGATCTGACGTTAGGCACACAATGGTTTCTTGGTCCATTTTTCTCCTCTTGAGTGTCTTCGTCTTCACCACCTCTCATTTCGTTCTCTCTTATACCCCTACTCGCAGTGCCTACGATGTGGTGGTCCAGCTCTCTCTTACTTTTGCCTTTGTCCATCATTGTGACCTCCACCACTTCCTCTTCCTCGATAAGTTGGTTGAGAAGAGCGAGCAAGTGTGGGAAGACTATATAGACCATCTCAATTGCTCATTTCGCTTACTCTCCATTGTCGTGATATCATGCTTTGTAAGGGAGATGGCTTACAAGATATGAGCCTAGTAGGGTATCGTACACATGTAGCCTCTCCCACATTGATGATGAGCTGTAGGGTTTCCAATCATATCTCATGTGGATATGCGTTGATCGGTTCGACGTTAGGCACACAATGGTTTCTTGATACCTTTTTCTCCTCTTGAGCGTCTTCGTCTCCACCACCTCTTATTTCGTTCTCTCTTATGCCTACAATGTGATGGTCCAACTCTCTCTCTCTCTCACTTCTGCCTTTGTCTTTTTCTACCTCTACCTCTCAGCCTTTGTCCATCATTGTGGCCTCCACCACTTCCTCTTCCTCGATAAGCTGGTCGAGAAGAACGAGCGAGTATGGGAGGACTATATAGACCATCTCAACTGCTCATTTCACTTACTTTCCATTATCGTGATGCCATATTTTGTAAGGGAGGTGGCTTACAAGATATGGTGATACTCATTTGGATCGAAATAACGTTCGTGGTGATAGATAAATGCCGTGGTGGGAGACATGGTGACATGTGCCCTGGATCTACCGAGTTGGATCTATTGGGTGTCACTTATCAGCTCCAAGGCGTATATCATCACATCGCCCACCACGATGTTACCCGTTATCATGAATGACATCTGTTTTAATCACGACGAGTATAACGTATATTATCTCCAATACAAAGAGATAGAGATAGAAAAAGACATAAATAGAACTGAAACATCTTATCGTAGGTATGATGGGTTAAGATGCACGAAGCGGATGAAGGTGATGGTAAGATATTACAGATCTTGGGATGGACCACACCAAGTGTTGGATGGGGCCCGCAACGGCCCAGCCTTTGTTGACACAATGGACAAAGCGATGCGGGGTTTTCACACACGGAATCTGACCTGCCCAACAATAAAAAATCCTTCTCAGAGTTTCTGTTAATTAAAAATCGATCCTCCTCCTGTGACACTGCAAGATCTACCTTATCATTTTTCCCGATCTGAACAAATTTCACCTTTTGTTCCTTCGAAATCATTTTTGAGACGGAAAAGGCGACGCCTTCATCTCCGGTCACGAGCCGAGCCGGTCTTCGAGTAGAAGAAATGTCGAGTGACAATTCCACTGTGATGCTTTGACTTTTACCAAAAGGAAGTTGACAAGACAGCCTTTGAGGCTCCACTTTACTCATTCCTTTTTTATACTCGATCAGTTGCCTCACGGGGGATTCGCCATGTACGAAGCTTTGCGCTGATATAATTCCCTGTTTTCTCTACTCGGATTCTGGCGTCGGTGTTCGGCCGCTTAAAGGTGAGGTTTTTCTCCGGCTTTGAACTCTTCTTTGCAGCGGGATTTGGGTGTGCTTAGGTTTCACCGTGATCTCTCTATGGATCTTTGGGTCTTCTTACTTTCTTTGTAAAAGTTTGGGTTTTTTGCAAGTGTTATGTTCATCTGAGGTGTCAAAGTTGGATCTTGGCTTCTGAGTTTTGTTATTTGGGGATTTGGAGCCTAGGGTTACAGTTCCTTCGAATTCCTTGGATAAAGCTTCTAGGGTTTCATTCGCCTGAGAAATCTCGATTCCGGGTTTCAATCTTGCTTCGGAATCCATTCAGGTAAAGTTATATTTTTGCTCATGCGAATCATCTGTTATTTTGCTTGATTCCATTCGACTTGTTGTTCTTGGTAATAGCTCTTGCGTAGAGAAATGGACCAATCCTTTTCAACCACCTTCAAATCTCTCCCCCCCACCGTTGATTCCGTGAAACCAAGCTTGGATACCATCATCAACAACTCCAACACTTACGCCGGCGAATTTAGCCCCGAGGGGTCTGTTGGTTTTCTTGATGTCTTTGTTCACCAAGCTCGCGACATACACAACATATGCATCTACCACAAGCAGGATGTTTACGCCAAGATCTGCCTCACCAGCGACCCTGATGTTACTGTCTCGACCCAAATCATCAACGGCGGAGGGCGCAACCCGGTCTTCAATGATAATCTCCGCCTCCGCGTGCGGACGGTGGAGTCATCGCTGAAATGTGAGATTTGGATGCTTAGCAAGGTGAAGAACTACCTCGAAGACCAGCTGCTGGGATTCGCACTGGTGCCGCTTGCCGATGTCCTTGTGGCCAATGGCAAGCTGGTGCAGGAGTTTTCCCTCTCATCCACTGATCTTTTCCATTCCCCAGCTGGTTTCATCCAATTGTCTCTCTCTTATGTTGGTGCATCGCCGGACGTCATGGCCCTTACTGCGGCACCGAAATCAATGGCTCCTGATGCCACATTGCCGGATGCAGAAAACGAGGACAACATTCCATGTGAGTATGAGAAAATCGAATTCCCTGACCTGAAAGTTGTCAACGAGAACCAGATGATGATTTCAGAGTATTATGGGATGCAATGCACCAGCATGGAGACACAGTGTCCCGAGAGCTTGATCACTCCAGAGAATGGCAACTGTTCGAATGAGGAAGCAGGGGTTCGTCTCGTCGAGAGCTTCTCCTCTGCTGTTACTAGTTTAGATCCAACTAGTAGTCACAAGATTGACACTCCTGTGAGCAATGGTTCAACTACCGAGTCTTCTTATGTGCTTTCAGCCATATCTTCTTCTACCTCTCATGCTCTCTCTGCCACGGTATCATCTCCCAGCCTGGAACACAAAAGCCCAGAAGTCACAGAAGGTGAGGCTGATTCTTCTGCACAGCCAAACGATACAATTATGAAGCCAATCATCAACATAAACGTCGAGCCAGAGCAAACAGTCGTGCAGCAGGATATCGTCGATATGTACATGAAAAGCATGCAGCAGTTTACAGAGTCACTGGCCAACATGAAACTCCCTATGGATGTTGATGATGATTCTGCAACTGCACAAAATGATGAAACAGTTAGTTCCGACAAGAAGCCGCCGCCGTCAAAGGGGACTGGTTCAAGAGTCTTCTATGGGAGTAGAGCATTCTTCTGATCTTACACCCATCATGGATCTGCAGGTGACTCTTAGAGTAGTTCAGATATAGTTGACTGTGTGCATGACAAACTTGCTGTTAATGTTATGTTCTTGACGAACTTGCTGTAATCAGATATCAAGTATCCTTATATACTAACAAAATAGATCTTATCTTCTTATGATTAGAGTTTTTGTCACCGATCCATTTCCTAGAAAACTCTTGTGACTACTTATGAATTATCAGGAATCACTGCAGTAAACTTCATGGGTTCCCTCTCTACTATGATTTCCATAGACTATTTCTTGTTCTGATAACATTGTAAGACCCAATGTACCAAGAGTAACTTAACATCTAGAAATACATTATTTATCATTCCTATCACTGCTAGAAAATTCACTGTTACATGAATCTAGAGGATGTGTTTCAGAAACTGAGGGAGAATATAACAGCAATGTCATATAAATGTCAGTATATAACAATTTAACCTCGGTTGTGCTTCCACACTTCTATGTAATGACCTCATTCGAATGATGTCTTCTTGTGTTTGATGATGGAACAATTTAACCTCGGTTGTGCTTCCACACTTGTGTTTGATGATGAACGGCCATGATGGCACCAAACTTCCCAAACCAACAAATGGCTTTCTTAACTGTGGCGCTTTGTGTTTCGTGTGATCATGATCGTGGTTGATTGGAGATTGTGAATTAAGCTTTGGTCGGCCCCATCGAGATGAAACTGACGGCACACGAATCACGACGCAATTGCCAATCCAAGCTTCCAACATTGTGTGATTGCTCGTTTATGAATTCGCAGTTATAAGACAAATCAGTTATAGTTACGAAGATGGACGGTTAAAAGAGGAAATAAATTAGTACGGCGAAAATAATAATAATAATTTAGAACGAAAGGATGCAAATTATAAAAAGGACATCATATTCTTCCCTCCTTTTTTTTGTTTTTGTTTTGCCAAATTCGAAACCGCCCCTCCGTCGAAATCATATTCATCTACTCTTCTTTCCACTTTCCTCCGCCTCCCCATCCGCTCCCCGACTCCCTTCCCCTTCTCTTCTGCCTTTTCCCTCCGATTCGCCGTCGCTCTACCCCGATGGATCGCCGAATCGTTCCTCCTAGTAGTGACGCCCACGTTTCGCTGCCGATGGAATCTCGGTCGATGTCCGGTGAGATCCACGTGATCCTTGGCCCCATGTTCGCTGGAAAGACCACCGCTCTCCTCCGCCGGATCCAGATCGAAATGAACAATGGAAGGTTAGTTCCCACAATTTTCGCTGCATTAATCGTCTTGTATCGCTCATAATTCCTCTTTTTGTCCCCTTTTGAAGCAGATCCGTGGCGATGATTAAATCCGACAAAGATCACAGGTATGGACTGGATTCTGTAGTGACGCACGATGGGGTGAAGATGCCATGCTTTGCGGTGTCGGAGCTTTTGTCATTCCGAGATAAATTAGGCGCTGAAGCATACAAGAAGGTAGATCTTGATTCTGTAGAGAAGTTTTGCAGTTTTGCCTACTATTCTAGTTGTTGACTACAATGCACTGTGCATTTCTCTTGTTATGGTTGCAAAATCTGGTGGAGCATTTGTGGAATACTGTAAATAATATGAGTGTGGCTCAAAGTTTTAAATTGCATCATTTTATTGGCTGAAGTTTCTTCTTTTGAGTATATATAGCCAAATGTGATGTAATCACCTCAATATAGGGACTACTTACTACTTAGTGTTTGTGTGTATGGAATGGAAGGGATTTGTGACAACCGATTTAATCTCACATACGAAGTAGGTTAAATTTTGGATTAATTTATGAGTGTTTGATGATTATACTATTGTTAATTTCAATTGAAGTATTTAAGTTAGTGGTTTAACTTTTTGAATATGATTTTCTTGGATTGATAGATGGCTATCATTGTTTCCTTTCTCTAAATGCAAATGCAAATTTTTTGTTACATGTTTCATTCATATGTTGATTTTTACATGGTCATAGCTTGAGGTTATATCTTACCTTTTTTCTATTTTAATTGATGTCAGGTAGATAACTTGAGATTATACTGTTATAGTTTTGTTTTGCTCAAATCATTAGCCAATAACTATTATTATATTGAAGTTGAGTCCTTGTCAAGACTAGATTATTGTTGATACTAAAGTTGAGTCATCGTCAAGGCTAGATTAAATTCTAGCATGGTACATGATAGTCTTTTGACTCCATCCATGAGTAGCATATTTTTACTTAAGTCTCTCATCATGCTGTAATAGTACGATACAATTTACTATAATTTCGTTCAATTGTTATATCTTACCTTTTTTCTATGTTAATTGATGTCAGGTAGATAACTTGAGATTATACTATTATAATTTTGTTTTGTCCAAATCATTAGCCAATAACTATTATTATACTGAAGTTGAGTCCTTGTCAAGACTAGATTATTGTTGATACTGAAGTTAAGTCATCGTCAAGGCTAGATTAAATTCTAGCATGGTACATGAGAGTCTTTGGACTCTATCCATGAGTAGCATTTTTTCACTTGAGGTCTCTCATCATGCTGCAATAGTACGATACGATTTACTATAATTTCGTTCGATCCAAATTATTGACTAAAATACTTAAACTGAGGTTGATGGTAATATACTTATCAAATCTTTATAAATCAATTTTAATTTTATCTATTTCCGATATAAAATTAATCAAGGTGTTATATATATTTTATTTTATTTTTATGTTAATTGATGTCAGGTAGATATTGGTTGCTACTGATTTCTGTAAATTGTTTCATTTAGTGAACATATTCATATGATGTGAATCTACTGAAGTTCATTTTGGCTAACATGCATACATCTGATAATCTCTCTTTACTTCATTTACTGACTTTATGTTGTTGACCCATCTAATTATGTAAATCTCTCTTTACTTCATTTACTGACTTTCTGTTGTTGACCCATCTAATTATGTAACGGGATTTATGTATTTTTTTTACATAAATTATGAGAAAATCCCAAACCACGTAGACACACATTGGAGATAATTTTTATTTCATGTTTTCTTTTGAGAATATGAAATCCAACCACTACACAATTTGACTAGGAAGCTAGTAAGGATCATGATCTGGAGTTCAACTGTTTGTACGCATGTTTGAAATGATTAACCGAGCATCTTAGTTACGTCGAGTTCTATTTCTGATGCTGCATTCTGGTAGTTGGATGTGATAGGAATTGATGAAGCGCAATTCTTCGAAGACCTTTACGACTTCTGCTGCAATGCAGCAGATTGCGATGGGAAGACTGTTGTCGTTGCAGGTCTGGATGGCGACTACTTAAGGTGATTAATGAACGTTTATCAGTACTGTTCAGTGCTGTTCTCAAATGGTTACGACATATTTGACAAACGAGCATGATTCAAATAGACCACTTTGTATGTGCTTCCGATCTGGATCCCAACCATTTATTTTGGATGTTAATGCATGTTGATTCGGCTAAATTCTTCTATAATGCTTCATCCTCTGACGAAGGTAGCAAAATCAACTTTGTCAGGAAGAGATTTGGTTCGGTGCTTGATGTTGTTCCACTAGCTGACTCGGTGATGAAGCTTACGGCACGGTGTGAGATTTGTGGTAGGCGTGCTTCCTTTACCCTGAGGAGGACTAATGAAACGCAAACCGAGCTCATTGGTGGTGCTGATGTTTACATGCCTGTCTGTAGACAACACTATGTGGACGGAGGTTGTTGATAAAGCTTCAAGGACTGCATCGACTATCCTGATGAGCTCAACAGGGGTTTGAAGTCCGAAATAACTCATTTACGTTGTCACACTTGATCATTCGGTATACTTAGAATCCTTCTGTTTCCTGTCCTATCCGTGACTGCTAAATTTCCATACATATATTTATGAGGTGTGGTGATTGCTGTATTACAAAGTATGGAGAGTTGAATTATTGTGGTTGTTTCTTGACTAAAATTATTATGGCTGGCATCTCAAACTGCTGTCAACTCGCCAAGGCATCAAACCCCACATCATGCCATGCTAATGGAGTGTGCAATGAAGCAATATCAAACTGGTACGTGAACTGAATGCTTAAAAATATGCACCACCTTCCCCTGAATAGCTTCAGGTGGTCTAATAATCATGGCCGCCTGAAGTTTACATGTATAATCGATCATTATTTTTTGATTTGTTCTCTACTTAAGAAGTTTGCATATTTATTAATATTTAAGTTCAAGTTAATAAAAAATACTGATTACATTATTATAAATTAATTTTAATATTTATTTATTTTGATATAGGATTAAATCGAGATGTTATCATTATAATTACAAACGACATCTTAAACAAGCCGTTAATCGGAGGACGTGACAGTCGTTACCTAAATGCAGAGCTACAGGTGTCACTAAGCCTTTACTATTCGTGCTAATTGATCCCTGCTTCAGATGATATCATACTCATCACGTGCAAAGTGCGTGATATAACCCCCGATAGGGGCATAGTAGTCATTTCAGAATTATAACAACAACGGGGAAACAAGCCGTCAATTTCGAACAACCCAATGGAGGCATTTTGATCAGTTAACAAAGATTATTATTTTATTAATAATTTCGAACAATCCAAAACGACACGTCCCTCTCTGTTCGGCCTCGCTCATGCTCACCGACTCCCTTCTTTGTCTCCCGTTTGGATTCAGAAATGGTGGGGATTCCGGAGCCTGCGGCCGGACATATCGGCAGCGGAGTAACTGACGGCGGTCCACCAGCACTCAGCTGCGGTTCGAGGGCTGCCGCTCCTGTAGCAGTGGCGGGGAGGAGGATACGCCCAGGAGAGGCCGAAGGCCGGATCCTGGGGTTTCGCCCCTCGCCGGAGCGAACGGCGCGAGGTATAAGTCGATGTCGCCGGCTCAACTCCCGATCGCGCGGCGCCGTGCTTTACGATACACCCTGGTTTTAGCCTGTCGCCGGCTCAACTCCCGATCGCGCGGCGCGGTGCTTTACGATACATCCTGGGTTTAGCCCCCCCGCTCTCCTCGAATCCCCCATCCTCCTTACCAACATGAAGGTGGGTGATCTCTGTACTTGCTTCATTTCATCTTGTCTTCATGTGCTGTTCGAATCTCGCGTCTTCTTCGATGACGTTGGTACTTGGGACACGAAATAAAGTTCGTGATCTTTTTGTTTGGCAGGATGAAAGATTTTTTTATTAGGTTATATAATTTTTCTTCCTCAAGTGTACAAGAAAAAGGTTTTCACTAATCATCTAAATATTCTTCATTCGTGGATGACTATTGTTCTGACGTCCGCAGTGTGAGCATTCATAAGAATCTAATCTTTCACTATCATGTGCTCTGAATTGATGTGCATTTCGTAATTCTATCTTTAATAGCTTAAGTTCTACGAAGTTTTATAGTTTATCTTTTTCATTCGTGAGTGTTCTTTTTTTATCTTCTGAAATTTATCCAGTGCGAGCAAGGTCGGTAGAACCGTATTGTCCATGGCCTTTAAATAGATTGTTATTCTCACTTTGTTCTGTTATGTTTCTTCACCTTTATGTCGTTATATGTGACATGAAATTATCAAAACACTTGCTTTGGTGTTGACTTTGATTGGGAATTTCTCTTACTTTAAAAAGCCTTCACGTTGACCCTATTCTGATGGACTTGTGGACCAGCACCCATCTTTGTGTGTCATTCGTTTCAGCTTGGTTCATTAAGCTTTTCTGTATGGGGATTCATTCTTATTCAGAGCTGGAGCATCAGAATATATGTGCTACTCCTAAAAATTCCACTTGAAGATTAATGGAAAGCAGTAATTTGACACTTACTCTCATGCGGTTTTTACAGGTACTTATTAGAAATTAATTTTCAGTTTTAGGTGACTGAATGATGCAGTTTTAGGTTGATTTTACTTGAGCAAAAGAAAATTCAGAATAACATCAGAACAAAGGTATATATGATTATTATGTTTAAAATTCTCAGCGCTTCTTTTCGCTGTCTGTAATCCGGATGCAAATTTTCTATCTTGAAAATAGATTTGGCTGCTTTATATATGAAAGGAATCTGCTAGGTTGATTTGACGTGATGTATACAACTAGCAATATGGTATACTGCCAGTTCCCTTGCTTAGATAGCTTCTCAATAGTGGACCATTAGTACCTAGTAATCATCGTACTTTCCAATCTAGTTTTGAGTATATTATAGTCTAGGCCTAGTAATCAATAGTGGACCATTCGAACCTCAAGTTGGAGCATCTTATAGTCTAGGCCTATCTTATCATAATTTCCAATCTAGTTTTGAGTATATTGATGATTCATGATGGTGCTGTTTATTCTTTCATCACTATTCTCACTGTATCCATATGTAAATAACTTCCTGTGAAATGTGAGTGCCAGTCTGAGATAGGTAACAATATGACCATGTTTTCTGGAGGCCACTCAGAGCAGGTAATTTAAAAAAAAACAATCAAAATTTAGCTTGATTGAAATAAAATATCCTCACAGCTTAAATAAATAGAAATACAGATATGTAAAAAGAGTAGGCAAATTGTTGGAATAAAATAGAAGAGATTAAGATACAATTTGCTTTCCAACTAGAGAATGCTTTAATTTGGTCTTTTGTTGTATCAACAAACACTCACCATTAAATAACTCACTCCTAGTATGATCTGCTTAATGGGGTGATGCTGTTTTGTAGAATCAAGTTGATTCAGTCAGGGCCAGCAAATACCAACATGTTTACGGCAAAGTTGAAAATTGTAACTCTAATCAAACCATTACTTTTACATCTACCAATATAGCCTGAGAATAAATGAATAAAACGGGAGTTTGGTAGTTGAAATATGCAAACACTAGACTAACGAGAAAATTATTTGGACAGAATTCTAATTTTAATATCTTCTTTTTGACTTTTCCAAACAAATAATGTGGCTTCGTCCAAGTACCAAAAATAATCAGGTTGGCTTATGGTCTATCAGGGATTCAGATCCATATTTTTCGTTCTACATTTTTGTTAAGAAGATTCCTGGGTATGCTTAATTGACCTCTTCATGGAAACTGTTCCTTAGCCATCTTTTATGGAATCATTTATGGTTTTGAGGGTTTAATTGAAGAACTGTGATCTGTAACTCTGACCTGTGAATTTCCTACATCGTAATATGCTGGTAATCGGTATGGATTTTGCATTTTCCAGATACCTTATTTTCTCATTGAAAGGACTAGCTTTAATCAATGCATATGAACCTGTCTAGTGTCTACATTTGACTATGATTATTAGTCGCATTGCCTGTAGTATATTAAACAGTTTATTACAGGTTTCTGCAGGCTTGATAAAAAAAGAGCATGAGCCTTCTATGCAGAGTCAAAATCAATCTCAAGGTCAAAACCTGGTTGCGTCTGAAAATGAATAAACTCTATCAGAATCTGTTCCGAATTCAGCTATTGAAGTAACCAATTTGAGAGTTTATCTGCCAGCTGAAGCAGCTTCTGGTGAATTACAGCCGACAAAATGTTCAGTGCAAAACACACGGATGTTTCAGTCTGATCATAGTGAACCTATATCATCAAGTATACTTGAAAAATCTGCAGAAGATGGTTATAACTGGAGAAAGTATGGGCACAAGCATGTCAAAGGTAAGGTAGTGAATATCCTCGGAGCTATTACAAATGCACACATCCTACTTGTGAAATGAAGAAGCAAATGGAACGTTCTCATGATGGACAGGTCACTGGAATCATCTATAAAGGTCATCATGATCATCCTAAGCCCCAATCTATTCGTCGTTTAGCAGCTGGTACAATGCTCTCCTGCCATGAAGAGGAAAAAACTGATAAATTGTCTTCTTTAATGAGTGTTGAAGGTAAGGGAGCCAATGAGTGGATAAGTTCTACCATTTGACAGTTTTTTACTTTATTCTTCTTTTATACTGGAACCTTAAATTTCCAGATGAGTCAACAAATGCACCTGACCACACGTATCATCAGATTGATCCAAACAGTATTAGTGAGTCTCCTTAAACTGGTGGAGGGCAATCCAATGATTGTGATGAGGTCGCTGTAGATGGTAATTTGGAGTCCAAACGCAGGTGCCCTCTTCTATTTCGTGATTAAAGTTGACATATAAGAGGCAATTGTATTAAGTAATTGCTTGATCTGGCAATACCTCTAATCAGGAAAATGGAAATTGCTAACAACAATTCTGCTTTGATTGGCAAAATGGACCAGGAGCCATGTGTTGTTGTGCAAACACTGAGTGAAGTCGATATCTTGGATGATGGGTATCGTTGGCGGAAGTATGGGCAGAAAATAGTTAAAGGGGATCCTAATCCAAGGTGAGGTTCATCTTGAAAACATAAATTTTGTTTTGTTTTTTTGACTACTGATAATACTTCTTTTCTTATCTACATTTGTTTCACTTTGCAAGTGGCCCTTTGGCAATAGTTCAGGATAAAAAAGAAAGCTATTATAGTTGGCAACTTTGTGTTCTTTTTTTCTATTTCTTTTGTGTTTATCCAGTTTCCTGCTGATTTCTTTTTTTTTTTTTTGGTTTATCTAGCCCATGCTAATCGGACATAAACCAAATTCTCATAGTTGTTGTTAAGAGCATAATATGATTCTTCTGATCTATATGCTAATATGTTATATGCTATATATACAATAGTAGCATTTATCTAGATTGTCATTCATATTAATGCTAGATCTTTACTTTTCAGGTTATATACACTAGTCACCTGGGACTTGAACAAGTCAATATGTTTTGTTCTTTGTTTTATGAAATTCTATCTTTTACCAATGTGTTACTAACTTGTCCAGGACAAGTTGCTAGGATTGCTTTACTTCTAAAAGATCTCTAGAATTTTACCTCTATTTCTTATTGACTTATAGGAGTTACTATAAGTGCACCAATGCCGGCTGTCCTGTAAGAAAACATGTCGAGAGGGCATCACATGATCCAAAAGCAGTAATTACGACAAACGATGGTAAGCATAATCATGATGTACCAGCTGCAAAGACTATCAGCCATGAGGCATCTGCATCAGTGGTGACAGATGCTGATGGTTCTCTGAGCATCCATGCTTCAGCAGCTGTCACTGGTACAATGATTACGACACTCTTTTCTCACCCACTCCCCCAAATGAAGAGCCACACGATCAGCCTTGACCTTGGTGTTGGCATTAGCAACAGTCAAAGCGATGTCACAAATGGAAATCAGCAGCTTTTGGGAACAGACCAGATTCATCAGCACCATCAAGCACAATTTGTTGGTTCCGGTAAGCTGGTGATTCAAGCAACTCCATTGTAAAAAATCTATGGAAGTTCACGCACTAGAATCTGTGTCTGGAGAAGACAAGGGCAAGGGATTTACATTTAAGACCTTCATAAATCCTTCATCTGATAGATCCTATACAACCCCAGGAAATTTATTGACCGGTCGATGAGGACTTCATGCAATTCAAGATATCCTTGTGTCTCATGTCAGAATAAAGATCGGATGTTCTTTACTAGTGAACCATTTTCCACAACATCTTTATTTGCCTCATGTCAGCCACATTACTACATCCTGCAAATATACACCATTAGATCTTCCTCCAAGCATTTGTAAGCAGTTACATTTGTGGTCTGATCATGTAAGCCCATGATTCAATATGTATTATTAGTATTATTTTTCTCTCGAAGGCTGTTCATTGTAATCTTATTATGGACGTTCTTCTGATCTTGTTATTCCGAGTTGTATCTACTTCATAGGAACTCGATATCGGTTACTTTGTGCCAACCAGATTTTTGATGAAAATGGATTGTTGTCTGCATGCTTTTCAGAGATGGTTTGAACATATAAATTTCTTCTTTCAAATTTACTGGGAGCAAATGTTAGAGTTGAACTCTTAATCTCAAACCTTCGGGCGAGGCTTTCTCCAATGATCTTGAGGCCTCTCCTCATTTATCTCATGAGATCTTTCTGTGCTTTCTCTTGCTTATCATCTCTGGTTTGAATTTATATCTGAATTCTGAACCACAAGACAATCCTTCGGATGTTTGTTTCAGCCGTTCATGAACTTTGCTCTCATTCTATATTCTAGCATATGGATTATCCTTCAGCAATTATTGCATCGTTACTCCCATACATTAATCTCAGTATCTTTTACGTTGATATCATATTCAATTTTTAATCAATATATGTAAAAGTTGAAGTCTGTAGATGAAATATGATTCTTTAGCTGACTACAAGCTAATATATTAATCACAATACTATTTTGCATCGATGCAAGATTGCAAAAGGCGAAGATGGATTATGATCCGAGTTGATAAACCATTTGTATGTGTCTCACAGTACACAGTCACTCCACATGGGAGAAATAAATTAAGATGGTCACCACGTTGCCACCACCATCAATATAATTTTAATTTAAAACCACCTTAACACCACTTTCCATGTCACATTGTGGTATAATAATCCCAATTGGATGTGACCTGCAAGTAGTCAAGCAGTCCAATTTTCAAGTTCATTTTCTTCAGCCATTAATTATTATAGTTATAATCTCTTCCTAATTTGCAATATTATTTCATTTAATAGAAAACTAATATTAGCAGTCTATCATACCATCTAAGTTAATGGAGCGTGGGAATCTATGAATAGTAGATTCGTCACGGAAGGCAACCCCTCAATTCCTCATTTCATGTCTAGATTTTGTGAATATACGCTTACCATGTAAATTAGATTTATACGCGTAGAATATTGTTATTTTAAGAAACATGTGGCGTATTTACTTGCTATGGTACGGGGAATGTAAATTCTGGTGATTGGCTGCCATCACCTCGATTCGGCATAAGGTTTTCTTTTATGGCGCTCTGACTGTTCTCTGACTCCTCGTTGTTCCTCTAGTTTTGCTGCAGCAGCAGAAGGATTTGGCTGGCTTTACGTGCAATCGGGTGAGTAAGCTTTGTTCTTCTGTTTGTTCGCAAAAGTGGAACTTTTGGGTTGTGGGTTTAGTTGATTGGTGTTGGTTTTGTCGAAGTTGGTGTTAGCAAATTGATTTCTATGCCATATTTTGGGCAAAGGTGGGATTTTTATCTTTGGCTCATCTTTTATATTGACAGATGTCGTGGATGTGTTTCCTCTTGAAGGGGATTTCTGATTGCAGTTACCGGGGTGGGAGTTGGTCATCTGCAGATTCCCTTAGTCTTCCACCTCTCTCGTGTTTCTTCCCTTTGCTACAGAGTTTGGGGGAAAAAAAGAGTTCCTGTTTGCTGCTATTCTTGACTGAAAAGAAGATGTTTATTCTGTTGAGAGTCGTAATATAAATCTTGACCTGATAAATAGGTGGAAGTATATAATAAATCATGGAGTTGTCTGTCGAAAGAGAGATAGATGCTTCCACCTTTTAGATCCTTTTGCATCAATTTCTATTTGTGTAAGCTGCGGTTCACCATTTGTTGCCTTCTATTTTAGCTTTGGGACTGTTCCCATGGTTGCAATAAGATGCTTATTGAGTGCAAAGCTTGGGTTTTAGTGCTATTTACAAGTTAAATTTCAAAGGAAAAATGAAAACCTGCATTTTGGTGGTGATTGACTTCCTTCTTTTCTCTGCATCCTTCTCTAATTCTACTTTTTTTTAACTGTAGATGGTGATGATTGTGGTATTATTAAAGCTCTCTTTTACAGAAATATTGCTTTCTTTACCAGATCTGTTGGTTTCCAGTGTTAGCACATTGCACATATAGTTTTAGTGCTGTGTGTTTTTAAGAGAGAGTGATGTTTCATAACAATAGCATCTTTTTTATCATGGAGTTGTTCATCATAAAAACTGTTTCTGCTTCCCATTTCTGTTAATTGTATCCCAACTATTTGTGTATCCTACTGATGCTCTTCTCTGAATTATGCTGCGACAGGAATTTGGAGATGGAAGTTGCTGAATGTACTAAGATTGTAATCAACAGAATCCAAAAGCTCGAACCAGAGAATGCTATGAAGCTAATCGGCTACCTTCTCTTGAAACATACTGATCAAGAAATTATGGAATTTGCATTTGGACCCGACAGTCAGATCCTTTCTCTGGTCAATCAAGCCAAAGCATATCTTACTTTGTTGCAGAAGTCTAACATTTCTTGTCCTATGCAGCACCTTGATGATCAGAAGCTCCACTATACGTCTTTTTCCCCCACCATATCGCGACCTTTCTCTTCACCTTCCAGCTTTAGCATCCCTGCTCCATTGCCAGACTCTCATCTACTATCTGATCAGATGCTGATTTCTCAGAATCTAGATTTCCCACCTTCTTCATACACTGATCTGATTGGCGGGCTCTATAACCAAGCTGAACAATTGAGCTTGGTAGACCATTTGCATCCTTCATGTCCTGACTACTTGAGAAATAAGTGCTTTTCCGAGGCTGCATTTGAGAGAGGTTTGAGTTCGAGGATCAACATGAGGTTGCATCCTGGGTGGCTTGAGTCACCTCCCAGAGCTTGTCATTACTATTCCAAGGGCTACTGTAAGAATGGCATCAACTGTCGGTTCTTCCATGGTCAGACAAACCCTGATGGCTTCTCTGATACACACAATCCAAGTCTGAATGAATTTGGTAAAGAAGACCAAGTTTCTTCACCTGGGTCATTTTCAAAGTTGGAATCGGAGATCATAGAGCTCCTGAAATCAAAGAGAGGGATGCCTGTTTCTATAGCTTCTTTGCCCACCATGTATCTTGAGAAGTATGGGAAAATGCTTCGGGCTGATGGATACCTCACAGAGAGCCAGCGTCATGGGAAGGCTGGTTTCAGCTTGACAAAGTTGCTTAATCAATTGAATGATAGCATTCGGCTTATAGACAGGTATTCATTGATCTACCAAGTTGTCTTTTGTTTCTTTCCAATGCATGCAGTACAATGTTTCTCTCGATAAAGCCTTCCCCAAATGCTTGGAAAGTAATAACTTATGGTTAAAATGCAGACCACACGGGCAGCATTCAGTTATACTTGCAGAAGATGCTCTTAAGTATATGGAGTACAGGAGTGACAGAATCGATCAAGGAGGAGTAATTGCTAGCGCCCATCAGATATATCTTACTTTTCCAGCTGAAAGCACATTCACCGGCGAAGATGTTTTTAATTATTTCAAGTAATGAATTACTTCTTTTTCTTCTATGTTGACAGGAATATTGCATGTGTACATGCTCAAAGTCATATTCTTTGTTAACAGTCAGTATGGTCCTGTTCATGATGTGAGGATTCCACGGCAAGAGAAACGTATGTTTGGGTTTGTGAGTTTCCTCTATCCAGAGACCGTGAAAAATATTCTGGCAAAAGGACATCCCCACTATATCTCTGGCACAAGAGTCCTGGTTAAGCCATATAAGGAAAAATCAAAGCTCACAGACAAGTAAATTGCATTCTCCTGCTCATTTTGATCTTTTTTTTTGTTTCTTGTTGGTATGCTGTCCATTTCTGGACATATGCCATGAGTGATAAGAGAAGTCATCTTTCTTGTTTATTTCTGTATTGAAACCCTGTGAATTTTTTAATGGTGAAATGAGTGTGAAACCATTACTGCTAGCATGTAATGCATATTTGTGATGTAGGGATACTGAGGGCCCTTATAAATTCTTTGTGGTTTGCGACTCTCATCTTAATAAATAATAGCTCTACTTTTGGCACATTTACTATCCTGAAGAAACATCCATTTTTCCTAAAATTCTGTTTTTTTTCCTACAATTTTTTCCCAAAGTTGTCAAAATTGTTTGTCGTTTTTCTTTCTTAGCTCTCAAGAGATAGGCAATGATGGCAATGTGCAGTCTTGATGTATTCTATACAATTTTCCAAGTGCTAAATTCACTTAAATTGTCAAAAAATTCTTAGTTTGGTGTCAAGTGTTTTTATGTTGAATTGGATTCTTTTACCATGTGCACCAGAAATGTAATTTCTGTTACTTGCTGTCAGTACATGAAATTAGTAAGCATTTTGCTTCAGTAATTGTAGTTAGAACAATTTGTAGTTGTCTCATTAGTAGATCGATCGTATTTGCAGAAAGTATGCAGAGAAAATGGGGAGTCCAGATTGTTTCCCTTCTCAATTGTTTGCCACCGATCAGAACACTGAATTAAGTCGGTGAATGCCACAATTACTTTGTCATATTCTATATCCACCTCTTGTAATCTTAACCTGTATTTTGATGTAATGGCTTTACATCTATTGTAGTTCTTGGTATATCTAAAAGTACTGGATCTCCGCAAAGGAAGCTGTCTAAATATCATGACCTTGCCATTGAACTTGAGAGAAGACACCTATTTGAGCTGCAGCTAACCCCTAAGCAGCCAAGACAACAATCATGTTTCAGCTTGGGATTGGAAGAACTAAAGGTTTTAGAAGGTAAATTAAGATAGCACATTCTATTACTATATTTTCTGGCACAATCTTAAAATGTTCAATTGTTCTACTAAAAACTCAAAATCTTCAACTGCAGATGATTTTGACTGCCATTCAACTGTCTTTAAGAGTGGCCCCAGAAATGACTGCATATCTAAGCAGACATACAACAATTGTAATGATATAAATAGGTAATCGAATGAGCTTTGTTATATATCATTTATCATGATGATTGATATGCAATATCTAGTCCAAATTAATTTTGTTTGCAGATCAACATATGCTATTTTGTGTGTTTGTCCCTCTTAAACCTTAAGATTGTTATCAAATTCCTTTTGCAGTGACCACATTGAACTTCCAGAAAGTCCATTTGCTTCTCCTCGGCTAGGAAGTAGCATCTCCACAGTCACATAGACATTGACAAAGACGATACGTTGATTTAGATTACACATTCAAGACTCCCTACTTGTCAAGTATTTGGAGTAACTCATCCAAGCTCTACAAAATCAACAACAAGGGCAGAAGCTTCCACCAGAGGAAGTTTTCACACATCATAGAAAAGCTACATCAAAACGGGAATCATTTAGTTTGGTACTATTAGCCACAGAACAAAGTATCATGTGGATGCTTAGAAAGAGATAAATGTAAGATAGGCTGTTCTGATAGAGTGACAAGTGAAATTTTGTGGTTTAGAGGTTATGCAATGTTGTTGGCATTTTACATACCCATATGAACAGAAACTAAAGACAGATTTGCGAATGTACCAACAGATACTATAATTTTACAGCAATTATGTTTTTCGTAGAATACCAAATTAAGTTGGATGGTCTTTTGACTTTGTTATGTGATGTGAGAGTTGAATTAGTTTACTGAGCCTGCTTGCTTTCAAATGGCTATTCCTTTTAGTATCAAAGTTCTGATTAGTGATTGCCCTTTAACTGTAATGTTGGGTGTGTAGATGTTATCCTTATCTTTATAAATTGGGCTAATTACAGATTATCCCTATACTTAGTTATCTATAGTATCTTAGTTCCTACACTTAAAAAGATTATATTGGTATTCTTGTAGTTATGAAAATAAAATATCTATGTCCATTTATCCTAATGTCATCGGTTTTACTAACGGAAACATGAAAATAAAGGACAAAAAGATAATTTTAACGTTTTAGTTGGTGGTGATGGATGGTGTCAGTGATGGCGGATGTAGAGCGACGATGGAGTGGTTTGCGGCTCTGTCATGGAGTAACGTTTGTGGCATGGAGTCGTTGGTCTTGAAATCATCAACACCCTATAGTTGGCTCTCATGCTGGCTCTCTAGAACCCTCAGCAATGCTTCCGCTTTGCTCTTCCCTCTCGCGCTCACCTCATTGTCGTTGCTAGCCAGAGCCCTCACGATCGCTTTCGCCTCGTCCACCTCCCTGACATCCCCCACCGCCTTGTTTGTGTCGCTCTTATAAGGTTAAATTGCACAATCGTAGTATTTTCCCTTGCCCTCCTGCTCTCCCCAACCACCAGAACCACCGAGATGCTGGCGTCATCCACCCTTCAGAACCCCTCTACACTCTTGTCGTTTCCTGCCACCTTGGCAATCACAGTCGTCGCGTCCACCACTCCCCTCTGCCCATCCTCTTTACCACTAGCACGAAGAGGGGCGACATGATACCTAGCTCGATGAGGGTAGTGCAGTAGAGTGGGTAGAGGGCCTTGAGCGCATCCTTGATGGACCTAGTCAGTGCACCGAGGGCGACGATGAGGGCTTCTTTGACATGATGATGGAGTGGTACACTTCGATGAAGAGGAGGCTGTAAAGAATTGTGGTGGCGTGCTGGGCGACGACGGGGGAGAGGAGGCGGAGGGTGGCAATGAGGGCATCGAGGACTCTTGGGGTGCACATAAGCATCTTATTAGCCAAGATAGAAAGGTTGAGGAGGCTAGCAATGTCGTTCTCCTAGGCCTCAGTTACAGACGAGTGGTGGTGGTTGAGAAAGCGAGCGGCAAGGAGGGGCGCTACCGACGTCGGTGAGGGGGGTGTGCATCTCCGAGTCCTGCTTTGATATGTGACATATTTCCACGATGGCTTCGGCAACGGACTTCAATTCCGTAATAATGGAGCACCGACACAAATACAAAGTGATGAAAGGGCCTCTAGGCAATTATGTCGATGTCAATACTAATGGCACCATCGATATCACCACCAACTGAAACATTAAAATTATTTTTTTATTCTTTATTTTCATGTTTTTATTTGTAAAACTGACATCGTTAGGATAATTGAACCTAGATATTTTATTTTCGTAATTATATGAATGTTAATATAACTTTTTAATACATAAATATTGGGCTACTAAAGATAACTAATTACAGGGATAATATCTAATTAACCCCTTTCAGCTGCTATCATGAATGAATCTCCTGTGATCTCTAAAACTCATTCTGTTAAGAACCATATCCAAGGGGGAATGCTTCTTCTCCTCCTCTTTGAGAAGGAACTGAGCCCTGAATCTTCCCTGAATCACTAGATGAGAGAAATGACACAGAAAGCCTGCAAATGGGAACCGCTCGATCTCAGTCGAGCGATCGAACATCCATGACGGCGACTTCCGGCCGCGAGTTGGCCCTTCGCAGAAACGAGAGGCTGCACCTCGTCACCATCGCTGATGCGTATCGCTTGCTGCCATCGCCGTCTTCCCTGGATCACATTTGGCTAACAGAAACGATGACGGCCATGCTCTGCCGATTAGGAGATTAGGTTGGTTGTCTTCTTCAGGGGATGTTAGATTGCCTGCATTAATATTGGAGGTGTCTATAAGCAATGCTGTCCCTGTCAACTTTTCTCTGCAGTAGCTTTCTCCACCATCCAACTCCCTGTCAACCACTGCTTCTGCACAAAGATATTCTCGTGGACATGATTCTACTCGGTGTTTTGAGTTTGACTCCTGTGGTTTAAGCAAATTTGGCTGGATTAGATCATGACAGCCTTCACAAACTGTGTGCGCGCCATCAGCCGACTGGAAAACGACTTCTCAACATTGATGCGATCCAAATCCAAATCCAAATGCTTGTTTTTTTGTTATCTGTTCAGTGTCTGACCCATTAGAGGATACATCAAAATGGCTCAATATTTAAAATAGATAAAAATAATTGTTATTACATTGAGGCCGTTGACGGATGAGTTAGCTTAGCTTGGTTCTACGCGAAAGTGCAGCTCCTTCTTAGAGAGCTGATGAAGAAAACTATTTATAGAGAGGTGACGTGAAGAGTGGGCATAGAACGCTAACATAGAGAGTCTCCTTTCTAGAGGAGGCGAACTGATTTGAAAAGATGGGCCATTTTTAGGGTTTAGGGTTTAGGGTTGTACCGTGAATCCTACACGATAGGTTGGCATCGAGGGAAGGTTTTGACGCAATCCCTCTGGCATCGAGGGAAGGTTTTGGTACAACTCCTCCAATGCTTAAGTCAGAGGAATGGGGGAAGGAGTGAGTTAATTGTATTCAAGAGAGTATAGTGTTCACCCGCTTACCTCTGTTTAGCCTAGGGCTTAATTTTTATACTTGGGCACCTGGCAATAAGGATAGGGATTGGTGAGGGTCCCCCCTACGTTGTTCTTTGACTGCTATTAATAGAGGTGGCTTACCAGCTTACTGGCGCGTCGTCCCGAGGCCAGCATTAGCGTAGGACCATTGGGATGACATTCCCTATTTGGCCTTTTGTCGCTTTGAATCAGGTAGGGAGTGGTCCCTTCTTTAATCGTCTGAAAAAGGGGATGTGGGGAAGGTGAGCTATGCTACTAGCCATTAATGTGGGAGCGTGGCCCTTTCTTCAATTGTGGTGTCAACGAGGAGTGGCTCTTGTGGGCTCTTTTCGAGAAGTTGGGACAGGCAGGGATCATGAGTTGATTCTCGTCAGTGGCTGCAGGCGTTTGGTGGGAGCTTCCCATACTTTTGCTTAGGTGGACTACTTAGCTTACGTGACAGGATGAGTTGTGGCATTAGTACCTTCCATATCAATAATAATATATAATAGAGAATATTTTGATAATCAACCTCCGTTTGCTAGTCAATCATCCTAAAGATGCTAACGTAGAAGAAAGGGCCTAATCATCCTCCCCCCATCGTTGACATGGAGGTGGTTATGACTTATCGACCTTCATGGATAGTAGTCCATAGGAGGTCATTCGGGTTTGTCTCCCCTTTGTTGCCCCCGTAGACAAAACACTAAGGGGGGGGGATATTGAGGCTATTACAAAAAGCTTTCTCAACCAATCATGTACAAAAATCGACCCCCGATCCTAATCAAAGGGTCAGACCTTCTTCAAAAGAATATATCACACCCTAGATATATACTTCTCAAGATTGGCTTGAGTGTTGGTGGGACTAGGTTGGGAAACTCCTCACGATGCTAGTCTCTATGCAAGAACCCCTAGGAAGTCAAACCCCACCTCGGATACCTCGGAGCTACACGAAGACCATCTTGGAACCACATTGGCTTTTTTGGGTTTCCCCAAAGAGGTTCTCAGATGCCCTTATGCCTTTGGGTCAAGACTGAGGCATGTTGACTCACTCGTCGATGACATTTTCTCTTAATATTTTAGCGCTAAAAGGAAAGCTCGAAATATCTCAAAAATATCTACCCACTAGCCCTCCCAATAAGCACTCTAATGAGGAGGCTCTTACCCCAACCCATAGCATCTTTACATAAGGCACGCGTATGCCCTCCTTTCCCCAAGTGGATGTGTCCACTTTATTAGTCATTGATGCCCTGCAAGCCAATCACGTGAGTGATGACACATGTGATACGTTGGATAATATTTTTACTTATTATTATTATTGATATTTTTTCACTTTATATTATATGTTACAGATATTATAATATCTATGGATCTATGCAATGAGAATCAGATCGTGATGAGATCACAATAATGAAATCGATTTATCTTTAAACATAAACCCTAAATAATTTTAATCATAAGTTACTCGAGAGAGATATTTAGATAACCAGACATATTGGTGTGTTGTATACTTATCTATATGATGGAAGTGGCAGGTCTTATAGTTGCTCATTGGAAAATGAGTTCATTGATTGATCGTGTGAAGATTGGTGTACAAAAACTCACGAAATTGAAAACCACATGTGAGATAGTTATACTACCTAGGAAGATCGTATATCCCTAAATTTCAATATTGGAGACGATGAAGGAGGTCAACTGTCCTCCTTTCTAATTGTGATTCACATGATAAGGGCTGCAAAAATGCTTCTCAAATCATTGTACAATCATCCTCACAACGCACATCACGTAATCAAGAAAGGACTACCCCTTCTTCCTGTCCACACGCCCCAAATATAGGCTGCAGGTTGAGAAGGAGAGGGAGAAAGGAGAATAGGAGGTGACAGCCAAAAAGCCTAGCCTATGGCCCTTTGGTCCTCTCCTATTTATAGAGACTTCCTATTACCTTAACCCTAATAGATCTTATTATATTGGGTACTAGATCTCTATTTAACAGTGGCCTAGGCATTAAGGTCATTACATAAGGCTCCCTCAGTCAATCAGGTATAAAAACTGACCCTTGACATTAATCGAAGGGTTGGACCTTGTTCAAAAGGACATCTCACACACCAAATATATACTCCTCGACTTGCGTATCAAATGGATTGGGTTGAAAATTTTTTCCCTACAGTAGCTTGTGTAGGAACCCCCGAGATGTCAAACCCCACATCAGACACCTCGAAGCTACACGAAGACTACCTCAGAGCCACGTCGGCCTTTTTGAGGTCACCCAAAGAGATCCTCGGATGTCCCTATGGCTTCGGGTCAAAACCAAGCCGGGCTGACTCATTCATTGACAGCATTTTTCCTCATCAATATCTTATACAATAAAAATAATAAACATTAGTAATATTTCTTTGGTGTCCGAAGATGAAATGGGTTAAGTTGGGATGGGAATAAGTGTTATGTATGGTATATGTACCAAACGATGGGGCTAAATCTGGGCTGATTGGGCCTAGCCCAAAGTGTTGAAATCCAATCGTCCGCTTAGATTGAATCCGATTTGACAACAGTTGACCTGGCCTTAACGTAGGATGGTTTGGATGGGATCAACTAACCCGACCCACCATTTCATATATGTCAACGTCAGTATAGCCAATACAGATAATATTGTAATCCAGAAATTTAATTATATAAGTATTAATCATTATAATCCGATTTTGAGTCGTTAACTTTGATGAGAGATATTTAATTTATTTATTTATTTGCTTTGAATATAACATCATTACTTATACTAAACAGTTGTGATATTATTAGTGAATTCATAAGGAGGCATTACTTCTAATTTGTCTTACCTATTTGGGTGCGGGTCCCACCTACTTCATTCCGCTTCACTCTCTCGCACGCACGTCAGCACCAAGCTGTGGGTGGGCCCCGAGTATCGGGTCGACGGGGTTTATCCGACCGAACGGCACCGTGGGGCGAATCGTAACGGGGCCGACCCGTTCTAACGGCAACCGGTGACGTCCCCGGTTAACCACGCCGTCCCGTTAGCGGCACTCCCACCCTTATAGCCGGTGGAAGCGGTCACCTCCCGCGTCATGGGATCTTCTTAAATGACCTAAACACCCCTCAAAGTGGCAATGCATGATTCGACGGCATCCTGCGACTCGGAGGAGTTTTGGGGTCATTTTAGTCATTCCAGGGACACAACTAAAAAGGTATAACTCCAAATTTGGCCCCGTGATTTATGCGAGGACTATAATAGCCGGCCAACCTGTACGCACCCTACGCAAATAGAAAGGGGCAAAACAAAGAACGTAAATGCTGAAGCAAGGAACAAGGAATCGATTCAGAGTGTGAGGAAGCGGCGAAAGAGAGAGTCTCTTCTTCCGTCCATGGTGATATGACATGGAGGGAGGAGGTACTTCATTTGAGGTCTCATTGTCGCTATTCACATGCGCATTTTGACGTGCTACTTCGATGCCATTTCGCTTTCGCTCTTGTTTTTTCTTTTTCCTGTCCATTTATTCCTCAGGATCTTCGATGGCAAGATTTGATGTTGTTTTGACGGTCATTTGGAGTGGTTACAGAATCCAAAATTAAAGGGAATTTGCCGATTTTTTTGGCTTTGAATGTTGATCGTGGGATTCAACGTAATAACTGTTTTGTGTTTGTAGCGTATTTAGATTCTTTGTTGCATGGACAGAGACTAGATACTGCGATATGGATTTCTTCGAACTGGCCAAGATCATCTTCACCAGGGTGCAAAAGCTGGAGCCTGAGAACGTTGTCAAGATCATGGGATGCATCTTCCTGAAGGAGCCGAGCGGGCTGGAGATGCTTCAGCTTGCATTCGGCCCCGACACCACGTTGCTCTCCAAAGTGATCGACGCCAAGATCATGCTTGGCATCTTGTCCGCCAAGCCGATTGCTCCTTACCTTACTTCGGTACCCCACGCCTTCTCCTCCCCCACGAGTCTTCATGTTCCGATACCCTACGATCACCATCCGCCACCCCACAACATCGATCTCGTCCCGCGAGCGTACGTTGAATCCATCGCCGACGAGTCGTCACTCCACGGTCAACCTCCGCCGGCGGACCAACTCGATGCCACCAACCACATCGGTAACTATCACTACCCGGACGCCCCACTGGGCGGTGGCGTGCCTTTGAGGAGCAGCAGGAGATCACACAGCCTATCCGACTTGCCCATCAAGGCTTGCCATTACTTCAACAGGGGCTACTGCAAGCATGGAATGAACTGTCGATACTCCCATGCCCAGTCCGCTCCTGATGGCTACTATCCTCATGTACTCACCGCCAACATGACTGACTACCCGAACGACGACGCCCCGTTCACGCCGAGGTCGCTTGAGAATCTGGAAATGGAGATCACCGAACTCCTGAAATCGCGGAGAGGAACGCCTGTCTCTACTGCCTCCTTGCCCTTGCTGTACTTCGACAAGTACGGGAAGAACCTGCAGGCGGACGGGTACCTCACGGAGAGCCAGCGTCATGGGAAGTCTGGCTTGAACTTGACGAAGCTGTTGTCCCACTTGAAGAAGAGCATTCGACTCATCGAGAGGTACTGCAAGTTTGGATTACTCACCTAAACATCGAATTATACACCTTCATTCTGATCATTTCTTCCTCCTCTGAGTTCCCTGTGCCTGCATGACAGGCCACACGGACAACACTCGGTAGTACTAGCAGAGGATGCTCCGAGATACATGGAGTGCAGGAACGAGAGAAGCGACTCAGGTTCTACGGTTTCAAGCTCTCACCAGATTTATCTTACATTCCCAGCAGAAAGCACCTTCTCCGAGGATGATGTTTCCAACTACTTCAGGTAATTCAACGAGAGAGCCTGGTGAATGTTTTCCTTCATCAATGTTCTTATTGGCATTGAACTTTATGCAGCCAATATGGTCAAGTGCGTGATGTTAGGATCCCTTGTCAAGACAAACGCATGTTTGGGTTCGTCAGCTTCGTCCATCCTGAGACTGTCAACATGATTCTTACGAAGAGAAATCCTCATTACATATGTGGTGCTCGTGTATTGGTCAAGCCATACAGGGAAAAATCTAGAGTCATCGACAGGTTAGATTCTTTTTGTAGCATGTCATATCTACTACGGATGAATCAAACTGTTTCTATGTCATTATTGAATCATTTCTCATAATGCAGAATGTACTCGGAAAAGATGAATCCATGGACTAATTACCCTTCACGTTATGTGGGGATGGATCATGATGTGCGTTCTGGTGAGTGTGACTTCCAAGCTTGATTTCATGCTTCATATATAATTCATATACATGCAGAAGAAAGATATTGATCTTTTGATGCTTCCGACACATGGTTAAACTGTATCCAGTGACTCGAGAAGGTGATAATAGTTCAATCTTGCTTAGAAATCATCTAATTGAGAAGGAAATGATGATGGAGCATCTCTCTGGATTGAACTTGGCACCCAAGAGACTGACACAGCAACATTACTTGACTCATGGCATGGAAGACATGAAAGTTGCACAAGGTATGACATGAAAATCCCAGTCATGTGTGCTCACAAAATAACAAATCTTACAAGCTTTTGTTTTGGTTATTACTTGACATCTAGAATCTAATTGCCCACTGTTCAGTTCCCAGTGACTTCTTCCTAGATCATTTCAACTATCCATTTGATGCTATGAATAATGGATCCACAAGTGATGACAAAGCCAGGCAAACAAGCAACCGATTCAGTGACCAGGAAAGGTAAGTGAAATATTAATATTTAAGATGTACATTTGTTCTTTGACCTAAAACAACATCATTGAGTGACTTGCAATTACAGGTCTCCTCATCTTAGTTTTCCACAATGATCGGTAACTGGAAGCTCTGCAATTTGTCATCACTCTTCTCAAAAATCTTATGAACAGTTCAAGAAAAGATCATTACATTTTAGAGTGTTTACTGATGTAGTTAACTGGCACTCGGTCATCATCTCTTTGCTTGACATACTCGTTGACATGATTTTTCTCATGAGGCTTTTTGCTGGTGTATGCAGTAGCGTTGAACTCCCGGAGAGCCCTTTTGCATCTCCACCAGTAGGAAGCAGCATTTCTGCAGTCATATGAACACTCAGAAGAGAACAGGGAATGGAAGCTTGCCATTCCATCAATGATTTGGCACATTGTCTGAATCAATGGGGGTTCCCTGAGCTCTGTACTCAACAACAGAAGATAAATGCTTCTCCATTTGTTACTGTGAGAAGCCTAGGAAGATACAGCTACACCTTTAAAAGGAAGCAATACACCTCTCTCGTTGTAGATACTGAAGCAGGATGTCAGTTCATTTAGAAGAGAAATGGCTAATTTATTGTAATAGATGAAAGACGTGAACTATCTGAACTAGAAACAAAAGTTGTTGTGCTTGAAACATGAGATGGTATAGCATACATCACTAATTGTTGAACTTTAATTGCATATTTTATTGCTAGTTGCAAATAACAAAGAGATGGCCAGTTGTCCTGGTGATCATACATTGACATTTCTTGCGGCTTTCCATCTAATATCAGATAATTCCTTCTGCTTTGATGAATGTATAGTTACAGCATGCAGTTATCTCCAGCTTAATCCAAGAGAAGCTGGAATTCAGGTTGTTTTTCATTCCTAACTGGGGTTCCTAATTATGAAGTTTGGTGCATATAATCCAGTCTCAAATGTTGTAATGGGATGGGAGAATATGAACCAAAGGCCTGCAACTGTGAGTCTGCAGATTGGTCAGCAATAGAACATGGTAATAGAATCATCAATCTACAAAAAAGAAAACTGAACAACAATGACATACTTCCAATGTGATAGAAGATCTTTGAACTCATTATAAAGGTATAATTGTCAGAGTACATATAAAAGAGTAAGATGACTATCTAGAAGTTAGTATGATTCGCTTGTATTGACACACTTGACCATAATCTAGTTGACATACATAACCTACCATGGTAATTTATAGTGACATATCACTAGATTGCTCTGACACATCACTAATATATATATATGATTTGTTCATGTAACAACATCAAGATTCACTGAACAAAAGCAATGAAAAAATGTCCCCAAACAATCAGGATGGGACACCAGTTTACAACTATCCAAATGAACTTGTCGCAGCAAGAACTAAGGTCATTCAACTCTATAGCAAAGGCAAGGTGCATTAGGAATAAGGCTGAAAGAGATGGGAACTGTAAAAACCACTATATATATATATATATATATACATGCCTATCAAAAGTTAATCTACTAGACTAAAATTGCAACATATAAGAATAAAATTGTTTTCAATAATCTCATATAATGATAAAAAGAATAACTGACCTTGTTATTATTCTCCACTCAAAGTAATTGATTTGCCTGGAAAATGTATCAAATCATGACCATATAATGTTAGTGATTTAAGCTCTAGATGATCGTAGGTACCTCCAGTGACAAAGATAATACCTGAAAAGAAGATATCAGATAATTAGATGCTGCTGATACATAGTTTCAAGAAACAAATGAGAGTAACTTTAGATTTAACCTTAGTGGCTTGTTAACACTTTCAGGATATCAGAGTTGCACATGCCGATGCTCCTGGAGAGTTTATTCTAAGCAGTACTCCATCATCAATACTGTAATAATGGAGTTGTGGATGCTTGGTAACCAACTTGACTATGCTATCTTTAGGTGCCCCTAGTTCTCTTGACAACAAGGAGAAACGTGAAGTCCCTGAGTTTTCAATCCTCTGGACAAGAATCTGAGGGCTCAACTGCACAACTTTTCTGATATCACTTCAGATACCAACCTCTTCAACCAAATACCTGATTGTGGGCTTTAAAGAGTACTCGATGCTATAAGAGAACAAAGATGGGACTGCAGTTATAATCTATCCTGTACAAGAATCTATACTAACTAAAAAAGCAACATGAGACTCAAGAGTGTTTTCAACAGTGTGCTCCAAAATTTGAGGCTGACTTATAAGTTTCCTTATATCTCCATGTTTGATATCAACACTCAACGAGAACTCCAACCTTCCTGAGTGGAAGACATATCTATCTTAAGGCAAGGCATATGTCTTCTGTAGATGGAAACAAAATCAGAGTCTTTTGACTTATATGTGCTCAAATATTCAATTGGGGAAAACTACATCTCATCAAATTCTAGTTCTTCTGCAAGTTTCTGAAATCTGCTTTTAGTAAAGTTACTATTCTTCTGTTGCAAAGGATAATCAACTATTAGACTCTTTGTCACCAATGAACAAGGGTGAGCCACAATAACCACACATTAAGTTGAGAGTTAATGTAAAAAAACCTTTGAATTGTTCTCTAAATCAACATGCTCCATTTTGGAAGATCGATTTAAGTTGTATTGATGATCTTTGGAGTGTTTTTTCTTTGAGATGATTTCCTCATCAACCTTCACTGAACCATTTGAAAGGATCAAGCTTTGTGCAGATTTTAATGATTTCTTTTCCCACCCCTTCATTAGTAGTTGATGTTGTCCTGCAAAATCAATAAGAGGAGATATAGCAGCAAAATCTTCTTGTAAAATCTGCTATAGACCTTTGGAGGTACCTGGCTTTTTATTTGGTTCAGCTGAGTAAAGCATCGACAATTTTCTATCAAATGATTGTTGACATCTGGAAGATCATCCTGAGGAAACTAAATAGTATGAGTGAGAGAGAATCATCACGTCACATACGAAAATAGTTGATCATTAAGAAAAAACCACTGTATATCGATTTGATCGTGGTAATGTAAATCAAGCAAATGCCAGAGAATGTCTAAGAGGTAATCTACTAGTCTGAAACTTCTGATACAAAAGAATAGAACAAAAGTTCAACAATCAACTCTGGTATCTAAGTAATTGTACGAAGTATCCTATCCTGTTGAGTACCACACAAGATTGTCTTGCCAGTGATAAGGGGCCAGGGCTATTAAGTGGATGACCCTTCTGGCACCTGCTAAAGATTTTCTGCAAACCTTGTATCGCCTATGTTCATGCAAGTTGACGTGTTGAAGTCCAACAATTCCCATCAGCATGGCACACGACCACACCAGTTCACTATTGTCATAGGGACAGGGATATTAATGTAGTGAATTTATCATAGAATTATAATTGAGAACAACATGTCCCAGCTATTGGAGGTTGATATATGGAACTTTTTCCTGCAATTAATTTAGCTACTCATATTTCCACTGTTAACTTCTTTGTAGAGTTAAGTCTGATTTTACACAAATTACATAATATTGTAATGATAAGTGTAGACTATAAGATGAAAGTCTAAAAATAAGATGGGGCAAATATAACAAAGAAAAGGACTTAACAATGAATAAATACAATAAGGGTTTCCATAAGAAGTCAGTGGTTGGAAGAGGGGAGAATTACATTCTTATCTAGGAAAAGAAAAGCAATCAGAACATACACCAAAATTTCAGGAAACTCAATTCAAGAATCAAATGAATGGGAGTATGACTGAGAAATAATGACCTTGACATCTACGAGCTATGGAATTGGCATGTACAGTTTTACAAGCAAAGATAACACTACCTCTAGTGCTAACCTAGAATATAAAGTTAATTGAACAAAGAGATTCACAAGCATTTCAAGGCACAACTCCATTAAAATCATTTATTTGATGTCAGTTCCAGTCCTAGCAGCACTCCAGAATATCTCAAGTCATACTAACATCTAGATTGTAGTAATAGTTACTCAGGGCCTGCCTGATCATACTCCCTATAGATCAAGGATGCCAGCAGATAATGATCCTGGTACTTTTCACTTTTGAGCAGGTAGCAATTGCCAAAGGAATGGTCAAATGATAGCCTTATAAAGTCACAACATTTCAAATTGTTAAGACTTGAGAGAACTGTCATGTAAGGAATCACAAGGAGTTGGATATTAACAATTCAGAATTTACTTTAGCAAAGCTTTAAATATTGTAGATGAAGTCTTCTAAAGCCTTGGAACAAGCATACAATTCCAAAGCGAATGTAGCATCATTGGTCCACTAAACACCAGAAATTACATTAGGTCTTTTAACTTCTAGCTTAGCCATGATGCATGCCAATCCTCATCCTGATTACTAGGAAACAGAAACAGAAACAATTTTTTTGAGAAAAAGGACTACAAGATCAACCAATCAAGGGAGATGTGCGGAATAGCATTGACAAAGACAACTTTTAGCATGGAACAGATTATGTCATAAAAAAGATAGATTAACCGGGCCTATATTCACTGGGACGCATGAATCCCTAAACCAGCTTACAGTATAATCTCTAGACGAAGTGACGCCTTTGGAACCAAAGAAGCCAGATAAGAAAGAAACCGGACCGAAGGTAAAGACCTCACATCGAATGGCGAGGGTTCGATGTCCCTACGGCCTCGTCCTCGTCACCGTCTGCGCTGAAGGAGCACGCTCCCTTCTGCTTCCGCCCGTCGCACGGAGACAGAATCGACAGCAACGGCGCGGGCTGTGGTGGAGACGGAGGGCGAGGGCCCATGCGGGGAAGGAGGGAGGGGAAGCCCCGCGTGGCGGAAGCGGGGCGGTGAGGACGAAGACGAGCCGGCGGGCCGCAGGCGGCTGCGGCCACGGCGCGGCGGTGGGGCAGAGGCCAGATATTTTGGGAATTTGTCCAATATAATATATATATATATATATATATATCGAAATAGTTTATTTTATATACACTTAATAAGTAATCAGATCTTTCGGAGATACTTCCTCTCTCATTAACTCATTTTATCTACTTCTAATTATGATTAATATTTGTTCATGAAATAAATTAAAATATCGAATATATTATAATATTTTCCATTTAACCATCAAATGATATATTCATAATCTCCTAAATATAATTTCCATTTTATTCTCGTTCGAGCTATCTCTGCACTTGCGGGCACGTCGTACTGAAGCACGAGAAGTTCTCGTCGTATTCGACTCATCTTCTACATCGGGAAGAAATCTGTGTCAATCCATCCTTACTAGGCGTATTGAGACCGCTCAATTCGTGGGCTTACCCTTCGACAAAAAGTCGGTAAGAAAGGATCATTAACCCTAGAATAGTGGTACGGGCAAAGGATGAGCTCCTGGTAAACTAATTTGGGTTTCTTTATGGCTGATGCTGAAGTTTCATCAGTTTGATCGTTTTGGATCGAAGAATTTATAGAAAGTTCGCCGGTTGTCTCAATATCTCCGGCATTTAAATCAGAAATCTAGGTTTGGCATATTCTCTAGGTGTCGATGATTGGATCATTATTCTTGTTCAAAACCCTAGAATCTTCTTTCTGCTTCTGAAAGAAAACCCCTTTATTTGTTTGTTCGTAACTCTTGATTGCTAGTTGGTGAAATCTAGGTTTGGCATATTCTCTAGGTGTCCCCTTTATTTGTTTGTTCGTATCTCTTGATTGCTAGTTGGTTGCAATCTCTATTTCACCCGAAAAGTTGGTATTTTTCTACCAAAAGCTACCACCTTCCTTATTGAGTTGGTTACTGTGATGGGTTGGACGTGATGATTAGAAATGATGCAGGTATCGACTGGGACTATACCAAGTGGGAGCAATTTCTCTATTTGAACTGCTTCAATGTCCAAAAAAGGGTTTCAGAAGCTAGAGTGTCTGAATTTATTGTCTAGACGCACTGATGTTAGTGTGTTGGCTATTTTGTGAGAAGTGGGGCCGGTAATTATTGGTTTTGGTTGCCTTAGATTTGTTGAAACTGGTTATTTCGAGAAACTGAGCTGCCCAAGTTGTTGAGTTTTTTTTGGGATTTTCTGGAGAGTCAGGCATATGTTTGTTGATTCAGGGTCATACCTGTGCTTGTTTCATTAATAAAGGAGGGTAATTCCTCAGTAATGCTCTCATGATAATTTCTAGTCTTGTTTACTACCTCAGACCTGTAGCTCAAGCTGGTGCAATCCTATTGTATGTGGAGCTGCACAAATGACCTGAAGCCCTTGGAAAAGAAATTGCTGAATATGTTTTTTGTGTGTTGGCTCTAGAGAGGAGAATGCTGTGATGGTATCAGAAGAGATGGTGATGGTTCTTGAGGCTGATGCCGAGAAGGCAAAAGCTGCAGCTTCATATGTTCTGTGGGATCTTTCAAGGTACAGTCCATTTCTGTTGTCAAAGAATTAGGTGTAATTCCAGTTCTGGTTGAGCTTTCCCAGAATACAGATGGTGATCTTAGGGAGAAGCCATCTCGTGCTACTACATGACTAAACTATTATGCAGCAAACAGGGATGCCATCTTGTTAGCTGGTGCAATTCCTGTTCTTATTGATCTCTTGAGTGGTGAGCTGAATGAGGTGAGAGACTATTCAGCAGAATGTCTGATTAACTTTGCAGAAGACCCATTGTATCGAGTGCAAGTGTCTTAAGCCTTTATAATTCAATCGTTTGTGGCCATCCAAGATAGATTAATTCAATTCTAGACTACGGTAAGTGTATATTCAGGTCTATGATCAAATATTGATCAATCCACTTAAAACACGGATCTGATGAACCCTGTGATGTTATGATCCTAGGGGCTCAATGACATTGTTATTCTGTTCCTAGCTTTATACGATGTATCAAGTCAAAATGCAAAGCGTATATCCAGCTCTTTGTTACTTTTAGATTTAATTTCCAGTATTACTAATAAATTTTTACTTCAATGGGTCATGCTAACTTGCTCAAGCTTTAGTTGGCTCTTTCTTTGACTCTAGGTGTGTTACTTCTGTAAGTAAATTTGAGTAGTTACTTTTTTGTCAACTGAGGAAAAAAAAATGCATACAGAAGCACCTTTAGTTGTTACAAAAACTTACCATAAAATGGTATGGCAAATCCATTTGCCTTTACAGAAGAATATTTACTAATTATCAAGACTTGGTCTAGTCTTTTTAGGTTCTTGAGCTCACAACATGAGTCCACATAAGATTATATTTTAGTGTAAGTTACTCTAGATGGTGTTAATTTAACTAAATAACAACGTTGCTTGCTTGATAGCAATTTGTTAGCTACTTTTCATTCAATCTGATTTATTATGTGATGGACATTAATATAGGTGAGCTTAGCTTTAGTTTCATATTACTTGCTTGTTCCATATTGCCTGATTATGATCATAGCCATAATGCACCAAAATGCATTTATCAGATTTGCTCATTAAAAACCCATTGCAGAGCTCTATTGATTGTCATCAGTGTTGTATAACATATGTTATATATACATACATGTAATGTGTAACTTAAATACTCATGCAGTTATGCATGTTGGTCATGTTCCAGATGCTGATACACATACATTCTTATTGCATACATACATATTGGATATTGGATCTGTGACTATTATCCCTTTGTTTCTCTACTCGCACTTAGAATAACTTGCAACTGTAATTTTTTTATAAACTTGACAAAATCAAAATTTTCTCAGATGCAGTAAGTTAAAGGATATGTTTTCATTCTTTCCTGTGTCCTACTTCTTTACGTTCTCCTGACTGTTGCAGTTATTTGATCCAGGCCATCGTAATTGGGGATCCAATATTATTGTTAGTTTGTATGGATATAAACCAAAGGAAAACCCACAAAAACATATTAGGTATTTGGTTAATTGCATTATGTGACTAAGGACCCAATCACATTATTATATTTTGCAGATATAAACTGATGATATTCCTATGCTAGTATTCATTCAAGGAAAACTGAGAACTTCAAAAATATTAAATATTATAAAAGATTAATAGATTTAGATATTTTAAGTCTTTCACCATGATTGTTTTTGGAGCCATTAAACTCAAACCTAATGACTTGGAAAGACCAAAATATCTTAACTAATGGAGTACCCATTCTATTTATTGGAGTCGAACAGTATGCATATCATAATCCACAATGGCAAAGCAGCTAACCTTATCCCTATACACTACTGATCAAGCAAAATTGTGTACCCCTACATGCATACCATGACCCAGAATAATCAATTTTCTTGGTAAACACTGTCTCAACCAGGCAAAACAATATGGGACATGAGTGCTGATTGAAATACATATTCATGAACTTAGTTATCTGATCATCCGTGTTTGTGTTGAGTAGCTGATGATGCATATGCAGATTTTTGTTCATGATGATCCAATTTTCTTTCTTTTTTTTTTTGTTATAAACTTGATATCAATTCTTCATCATTGATATAAACTTTCCAGTTGATAAAAGACATTAGATAAAGCCAGGTAAAACAATTCAAGATCTGTTACCATATGCATCATATGTGCATAATATTATACTGATACTGTTTAGCAGTAACCTTGACTTAATTATTTACATTTTCCTGTTTCTGATGGATCTTTCCTTTCAGAATTCCTTCATGTATGTTGTTAAAAACTTATTTTGAATAGTCATAACTCATAAGCTTGCATAGAGATTTTTGTGTAACAGATCAGAAATAACAACTTATTGGAAAAGATGGTTGAAGTGTACCTCATCATTTTTCACTAGCACAAAAGTTCACTATTGGGGCTTGGAACATTTTTGGATAAAGATCAAGTGTGCTTATCTTGATTACTTGGAAACTGAGATTCTTATATAAGTTATTTATACTTGCCACCCATGACAAGCTTCCAGCTCCTCAAATGCTCTTGGATGTCCCCTTCGCCAATGGGATCACCAATTGTTTATGTAAGTCCCATGGGTGCAGTATCCATTGCTTTTAGTCTAGTTATTCATTAGAGGCATATAACATAATATGAAAAAACTAAGCAATAAGAATCAGCATTGGAGGTTATCAAATTTCTCCCTAAGAGTTGCTGACCCAAACAAGAAACCTTTTTGCATCAATTGATCAGATGCGAGAAAGCTCTTACTCTTTTGCAAGTGCTAAGAGATTTTTTTCTCACAATTCAAACTTGCTTAGAAAGGTAAATAATAGATAGTTCTGCATCCTTTGCTGGCATTACAACAGAATTAGTCTCATGAGCACATGGGAGGCAAAGATCAAGGACCATGGTGCTTCAAAATTCAAATACTCTTCAGTTAGCTAGAGAATGTTTGTCATGGATTTTTCAGCAATTTACAAATGCTTATATTGCTCTACATGTTTGTTTAAAAAGGGATAAACGCTTAAGGCTTTTATTCGCAATGTATTTGTCTGTACGTACTTATTTCCTAAACAAAATTGTAAGATAACCAAACTTACCTTTTTTCTGTTTGTTTTGTGGTTTAAGCTGATCAAAGTTCTTGTTGATTCAGGAAGAATGCTCTGTTTGTTAAGAAACAAGTATGATGGTGATCTATGGAATTAATTAGTAAATACTTCAGAGGGTCTGCTCTAAATCAAGCTGCCAATAGTTTGCTGCAAGTATGAAAGCTTTGCTTGTTCTCGAATCTTCAGCACAGGGATGGGACATGAAAATGAGTTCTTCAAACCAAGTTTTGTGGTGAAAAACTTTCAATGAGGATTAAAGGAGGGCTTCTTGCAGAGAGGGAGGCTTCTGCTTTGGAACTACACAAGTTGGAATCTGGTAGTCCTAAAACTGGCAGCTGGTAAGACATCGTTTCAGTAGTATAATTATCTTCCGACCCTCTCATGCTTTTTCTAGAGGTCTTTGTTTTCTCATTATTGATATCATGCTTCAGATATCAGACATCAAGAGACGAACCAATACAACAGGGCTAGGAGAAGAAGACATGTTATGCATCATGTCAGGCCCCATCGAAGATGCAGATGGTTCAAGTGTCATGTAAGATACCTGTTCTTATATGCAGAAATCTTTCTCGTTTCTTTCTGCAAGACTGGCCAAACAGAAGGAATCTCCTTCAAAGAATACGATGATACAGCAATCCATCCTGGTGCTGCTGGTTGCGACTCCATGGTCAGCAGTTGGTGCAGCTTTCATGATCAACAGTATCACCACCACCAGGAACATCAAGGACAGCAAGAACGACAGCGTGCACTTGCAGCTCTTAGTGGGTCGCCCAGGCTCAATATCTACCGTGAAGTAGACGGTTTGTGAGACTGCAATAATGCACTGAGCCATGCATACCTTGTCGAATTCATGGATGAAGTTTTCTTTGGATGTAGCCAATGGCTGGACTCTGTTCGACATCGCTGCTTTTCACGACTGAAACATGCAGTCAGTTCAACATTATTGTGGGCTTCTATTTGTTCCACTCTGCTGTGTCTGATCCATGCATGAAAGAAGTTATGCTTTTCAATGTGTCCTTGGAAAGTGTGGAAATTTTTAATATATCTTAGCATCTCTGTCAAGTGTTAAGATAAAAAGTATATTAGTTTGTTTGAGTTAAAACATATATATATATATATATATATATATATATATATATATATCTTAAAACATCCCTAATATCTTTAGCATAATATTATTTAATATATCAGTTTGGGCTTATCTAACTTGGACAATTTCTTATGGACAAACTTATTTTGTGTCATGTTACAGATCACTAAGGTGGCAATTCAAACAAGAAAAAAGTTACAATAATTATTTTTATTCTTAATTTTCATAATTACTTCTCATTTGGAAAAATGTGTTTGACCAAATGCTTCCATCCTCTTCCTATTTAAAGGATCATGTTTCATATAATTATAAAAGGTATATATATGTATGTGTAATAATTTTAGAATCAAATAAACTATGCAAAATCCTTAGTGAAAAAAAAAACAATGTACAAACATGCATGCCTATGATTTATATATTCGACTTCTGTTCATTGATGAAGCTATTATAACAACTGAGCATTAACTAGAAAATTGATGAACAATATTTAGGAATTTTATAAATTAATTAGGAGAAAGTGATTAATTTAGGATAGTAGGTAGAATGAATAGAGTGGTCATGATATCCACCAAGAGACCTAACTCTTAACAATTAATAAAAAATACATCGATTAAAAATTTTGAATTATATTTTTATGGTTACTTTTTTAATTTTTATTTTAAAAATATTTTAAAAAAAATATTATATCATACCAACATGGGACCTATTATTTATATAATAATATACTAATTATTAGGAAAAAACATTGTCAACGTCTCAGTCAACATAACGTCGTCCAAACCCGAGGGCATAGAAGTGTCTGAGATGGTGATTGAAGTGGCTTCCCAAGTGAAAGTGTCGAGCTCGCAAGGCACCACTTATACTAAGACTGGTATTAGAGGAAATTTCCTGACCCGATCCCTCTAATACTCAAGTTAGTCACCGATGTTATTTTTTAATATAAGTTTTTTTCAAAAGTCGAGTTGCCACGTTATAGTACCGAGGATTACCTTTTATAACTAACCATGGAGGGGATAATATGTAACCGCTCTAATGTCCCCCTCTTGACATTTTGTCCATATGGGCAACAGGGGGAGGTAGCCTCGAACAACCTGTCTTAGACTTTTGTCCATGCGGGCAAATGGGTAGGGGATAACTTGGACCTTTTTTCTTCCACAATAGCCTCCACGTGGTGCCTATCTATCGGATGATGGTTGATCATTAATATATTTCTTTTTATTTGTACCCCCAAGGTGTGTTTTGGGGCTCTTATTAGGGGGGCCCGAACTGCAGTGTTTAATTCATCCGACATGCCCATTGCTAACCTCTTCATGGCACTAAAAGGACACACATTGGTTGGGCAAGGTCAGGTTTTCTTGACTTATATACCTCGAGTGCATTTTATCATTAGTTGTTATGGCGGATTTTTCATAGCGTAGGTTGAGTTTCCCCGACTCCAATGCTTTGGGCACATTTCACCCTATGCCACTATGGAAGATTTATCTTGACATAGGTTGAGTTTCCTTGACTCATATGCACATTTCACCCTATGCCACTATGGAAGATTCTCTTGACATAGGTTTAGTTTCCTCGACTCATACACCTCAAGCACATCTTGCCCTATACTTTCATCATAGTGGATTTCTCTTGACGCGGGTCAAATTTTCTCAACTCATATGCCTCGAGCACATGCCCTATGCTTTTGCCATAGTAGATTTCTCTTGGCACAAGTTGGGTTTTCCCAACTCATATGTCTCACGCATATTTTGTCCTATATCTCTACCATGGTAGACTTTTCTTAGTGCAAGTCAGCTTTCCCCGACTCACACACTTGAGGCACATTTTGTCCTATTCTTTCGTTGTAGCATATTTCTATTGGCATGAGTTGGGTTTTCTCGACTCGTATGCTTTGATCATAATTTACCTTGCACCTCTGCTATAGCAAATTTTTATTAGCGTGGGTCGAGTTTTTTTTACTCACATGTCTTGAGCATATTTTGTCTTATACTTATCATAATGAATTTATTTTAGCATGGGTCGAGTTTTCTCAACTCACACTTCTCGGACACATCTCGCCTTTGTATTCATCATAACGGATTTCTCTTAGCACGAGTTAGCTTTTCCTGACTCATGCACCTCAAGTCGACTTATATGTCTCGGGCACATCTCACCTTGTGATTCTACCGTAACAAATTCTCTTAGCACGGGTCGAGATTTTTTAACTCACACGTCTCAAGCACGTCTCTCCATGTGCTTCCACTATAGTAGATTTCTCTTAGCACGGGTTGAGTTTTCCCAACTTATACGTTTCGGGCATATTTTATTGTTTGCCTCGGTTATAGCAAATTTCTCTTAGTGCAGGTTGTGTTTTTTTACTCACACCTTACTCATGCACCTCAAGTCGACTTATATGTCTTGGGCACATCTCACCTTGTGATTCTACCGTAACAAATTCTTTTAGCATAGGTTGAGATTTCTTAACTCACACGTCTCAAGCACGTCTCTCCCTGTGCTTCCACCATAGTAGATTTCTCTTAGCACAGGTTGAGTTTTCCCAACTTATACGTTTCGGTCATATTTTATTGTGTGCCTCAATTATAGCAGATTTCTCTTAGTGTAGGTTGTGTTTTTTTTACTTGCACCTCGGGCACATTTTTCCATGTACCTCAATCGTAGCGGATTTCTCTTGGTGCAAGTTGAGTTTTCTCAGCTCTATACACCTCGAGCATATTTTACCCTATGCCTCCACCGTAACAGATTTTAAATCCTTCGTCTATTGTGGCGAGTTTTGAGTCCTTCCTTTACCATAGCGAATTTTGGCTCCTCCCACCATGGTAGATTTTGAGTCCTCCTACCATGGCAAGCTTCAAGTCCCCCATTCACAGTGACAAATTTATAGTCCTCCTCCCACCAAAGTGGGTTTCAAGCCCTCCATCTGTCATAGCGGATTTTGAGTTGTCCTCCCATCGTGGTGGGTTTCAAGTCCTCCTTCCGCTGTGATGAACTTCAAGTCATCCCTCTACCTTGGCGGATTTTGGATCCTCTTGCTATTGATGCCGTGATGAACAGATCAGGATTTTGAGTTGTCCTCCCATCGTGGTGGGTTTCAAGTCCTCCTTCCGTTGTGATGAACTTTAAGTCATCCCTCTACCTTGGCGGATTTTGGATCCTCTTGCTATTGATGTCTTTTGAGAGTTACTATAAAGAGACACAGTTCTTGATCATATGAGGAGAGATATCAGCATCTTCCTTATAAATCCCCTATGCCTATAGGGTGGGATTCATTCTTCTATCTGAGCCTCCAAAAACCCCAATCCTCATAGCCTTCTGAGAAGCTTTCAGCCTCACCCCCAGGGCCTTTTTAGGAGCATTCTCCACCTTGCCCTGGTTCTCGATAGGACTAGTTGGTCTTCAAGTCCCTTATCTTGCGTTACTTCTACAATAAACCAGTCGTCAATCATCTTGCCCGTCTGCCTGAAGTTGGGTAAGCTGAGGCAGGAGTGGGGCGATAGTTTGTATCATAGCTATTAGCGTCTGCACCTACTAGGTGAGGCCCAAGAATGCCTCAGTAAAGACATGTGGGTGGCTTAAGGTCATCTCTAAGGGCAAAAGTTCTGGGTCATCGAACAGAAGTTAGTATCGCATCAACGCTTGCGTCGAAATGGATATGTCCACATGAGGAAATGATGGACCAAAGCTATCATTTTTAAGTTAAAGTGCAACGGATCGGAGATAGAGCCTCCCCGTTGAAGCTTTCGTTGGGAGGATTGACGAGTGGATGTTCCTGCAACATAATGCTCTCCTTCTATCACAAAAAATGTTTAGGGAAATCATCGTTGACATATGAATTAACTCGACGTGGTACAAACCCGAGGATGTAGAAGTGTATGAGGTGGTAATCGAAGTGGCGCCGAGATGAAAGTGTCAAGCTCTTGAAGTGTCGCCTACACTAAGATCAATATCGGGAGAAAATTTGACTTGATCTCTCCGACACTCAAGTTAGTCACTGAGATCCCTTTTAGGTATGTGTTTATCTTGGAAGCCAAGCCCCCAGCATAATGTCGGAGAGTAACTTTTATACATGACCATGAGGGGACAACATGTAACTACTCAAATGTCTCTCTCTTGACGTTTTATCCAGGTATGTGTTTATCTTGGAAGCCAAGCCCCCCAGCATAACGTCGGGGAATAACTTTTATACATACCTTAGAGGGGACAACATGTAACTACTCAAATGTCTCCCTCTTGACGTTTTATCCATGTGGGTGAGAGGATGGAGATAGCTCTAAGCGACCTGCCTTGGACTTTTATCTATGCGGGTAAACAAGAGAGGGGTAACTTAATCTAAGCGACCTTTTTTCTTCTAGATAGTTTTTATCTATCGGATGATAGTTGATCATTAATATATTTCTCATCACTAATTAATTCAGATATCTCAATAAAAATTTTAAAAATTAATTTAATCAAGCATGTGATATGATTAGATACTTTTTAATAAGAGAAACTAAGTTTTGCTTTAAAAAATAGAGGTACTTTTTGAGAATTAATTAATTAATTAATAGATCGTAAGAAGAAAATAAAGAAAAATAAAAAAATAACCATCACTCACACAATGGATACCGAGTGAAGTCGGCCTACCAACGTCACCTCTGTCTCCGCATCTTTGGAGACGAGACGAAGATATTGGAAGCCGAGAGTGTTCTAATTGGGGATCTCGTCAGAGATTTGACGCTGAAATACCCGATTCTAGAGCCTCCAGAGCCAAGGAGATCTTGCCAGGCCGATCCGCCTTCTTAGGTTGCCGTTTGGTGCGATTCCAAGTCCACGAGACGGTAATCTTTTGAGAATCCTTTTGTGTTGTCCAAATTTTTTCGAATTGAATGCGAGTGGAAATCATCGTGACTCGACGCGAGCGTTGGAACTTGGAATTGTAGGGTTTCTTTGCGCGCAAGAGAGCGATGAGCAAGGGGCGGTCTCCCGAGCCGTTGGATTTCTTTATTTGGACTGTCGAGGTATGTTTTGATCAACATGTCTCTTGGTTGCAGTGTGAATCTCATGACGGGAAAGAAAATTTTCGACTTTGTGAAGGATTACTTGTCTCTTTATGCATACTGAACGTTTCTATGTCCATTGGGCGTATAATCACATGAACTGGTTGTCTTGTCCTTTGATTTGTCAACTCAAAGTTTCAAGCTTAGCTAGGGCTTCAATGTATTGTAAATTTCTGTTCCATGGAACAGCTAGTGCCAGGAAAGTTGTTTTAGGTAAAATATAGGGGAAATTCAGTTGTGCCCTAATTAGATCAGAACTTTAATTTCAAGATGCCTGACTGGAATTGAACTAATCCATGTAGTTTTTCTTTTGCTTGGTTGCCAACCTAGCTAATTAATTGGGTATGTGGGTTAATGAAGAAGATGGAGGGTTATTTGATCAGGAACATATGGGTTTGAACTGCATGATTAGAGTTAAAATACTTGTGCATAACTCGCTGGTGCTCCATGGACATATGGGCCAAGAAGCTTTAACTTGCTTCTTGGCTCTCTTAATCATGAACCGGGCACCAGCTCTGAGTCTTTGCGTTAATGCTGGACGTATATAAAGGAAAATTCCCATCAACACATAGGATATTGCCAAAAATTCATATATTTCAGGGAGAAAACTATGAAAGAAAAAGTTGGTGGGCCTTGTAGTCCAGTTACCCTAAGAAGAAGAAGTTATTCCCTGGAATTATAATGCCAAAAAGTTCTGTTGGCAACTTGTGTTCTTACAATGCGTCTGATAAAAGAAAAAAATATACAGTAACTCAATGCCAGAGAAAAGAGGAACTTTTCTATTCAATCACCAAGAAAATTTAATCTATTTTTGGACATATTAGAACTTAAGAAAGGGAAAATTCAAGGCAGAAACATATTTTCCTGAATGCCAGTATGACCCAGTGAATCCCCATATTTGGCAAACAAACTCAGCAATCTGATTGGCCTTCTTACAAGTATCACAGTATTCTGTACTTCGTACATCACAAAAGATGAAAAGAATCAAAGAAATGTAAACATTCTTAAAAACATAGTAGCAATTCTCTGGTTTATTTTTGAATGGCAATAATATTAGGATAGTCCGATGATAAGATTAGATATATGCACATCCCAACAATGTCTTCCTTCAATGTTTATGCCTAGCCATCAAAATAGACCCCAACATCCTTTGCTGAAGTCCCTGTGCAAAAAGGATAATCATCAGAGTGTCAAAGGCCAAGATTTTTACCGACCATAGTACCTGGTCCAAAAACGATTGCCCTCTTTAAGGTGGGCCCCCCAGGAATCCATGAAAATGAATTGTAAATCTGTGAATTATTGGCAGAGAGTCCAATGCTGCTACAGGTAATGACAGCAAAAAAGGAAAAAAAGAGTTTTGACCATTAGAGATAACATGACAACTAGGATGCTATAAGTATAAGAAAATATGGGAATTGATATATTTGTGGGAGAGTTTCAAAAGGATCATGATTTTGTTAGTGCTAGCAATTTTGGTAAACGGAAGCAGTAGTTAGGGAATTGGTCATTTTTGTGTAATTTTAGGGTATTAAGTGTTGTATTGTTTGACTTTCTGCTCAAAACAGATGAAACATTGTTGTGTGTCATTGAGTATCTTGTTTTAAAGCAAGTGACTTTACTGGATCTATGGCTGTCACAGTCACACCATTCTAGCATGCCTACAGATTGCTTAAAGAGGCATAGGAAGGAAGTAGGAGAATTTGGAGGCCACTAATCCTGTAGTGACATTATTATTACATCATCTAAATCCATTGAAAGAGGTAACTGGTAACTGGTAATTTGTCACATCATCTAAATCCATTGAAAGAGGTAACTGGTAATTCTTCCTTCTTTTTTCTTGTATTACATTCCATCATCTCCTTTCATATCCATGTTTTTTTTATGCATTGTATCAATCAGTTAAGACAACTTGGCATTTTAAAAGGCCTATGTATAAGCCCCACATAGACTTTTTTAGGTAAGCAACTTGGCTCTTCATAGCCATACCTCCACCCAAATTACATAGATCAATATCCATGTTGTTCTATTCCGTTTTCTCTTTTATTTGAGAAGGTAATTTGTAAGACACTGGTGACAAACTAGACTATATCAATGCTAGTCCAACTTTTAGTCCTAATGCAAGTGAAAATGGTTCTACTAGCACCTGTTAGTCATGTTATAAAAGAGGTGTATGGGTGATTAAACATTTATTTATACCTCCTTTTATCAACATGGCAGAATAAGTTTACGATGTAATATCTGTATGATGAAAATTACTTAAGACTGTTAGAGGTCGGGAATGAGAGATTCTTGGAGTTTATTCTTTCATAGCTGTAGAAAGAAGGTATTCTTAGTTTAATTTTTCTTCAAACTATTTATGAGGTGGTTTTAATGGAATGGTGGTGATATGATATCTCAATCGTAAGATTCATGCAACCATTGGCAAGCAAGTTAGTTTCAATATTATTTTATGGTTTCTGAGATATTCCAGTTGATGATTCTGGCTGCTTTAAGGAGCAAATGTTTTGGAGGCCAGGGCTTATGGCATTTTGGTTGTGCACTGCCTAGCTTGCTTGGCAAACCTCTCATATCCCATAAAATAAAAAAAGTTGGATGTGCTATTTAGAGTATTTATAGCTTAGAAAAGGAGTCTATTCCGCTGCATATGTATATGCAGTCATACAAGTGCATCGCATAAGGCCCGTGAAAACTAAATATTTTGCATACCTTAATATGCTGCTGAGCATGTGGTATTTGGTGGAATGACGTAGAATCAGCTCTCTTGAATTTTCTTCATATTATTCTTTACATATTTGATACAAGAAATCGTATACCTGTTAGAATCATTAGACATGGTAGCTGTTTGGAGGGAAATAGTCTTCAAGTCAAATACATAGATGAAAATTCCCCAAAAATTTTGCACGAAATTTGCATCCTTTCTTATTTATAAGGTTCTGCTACATTGGCTGGACCAGTGGATTTTCTGAGTATCCATCAAAAAGATGTTCCAAGTACCTTGGCATCCCCTGTTTTGTCTGGCAAATGGCATGATATATCATACTATCATGAGTCAGTAATCTGACATGCTTAACCGGGCGACAGAATGAAAGCCACTAAAACAAAATGAGGGAGGAGAGCAAGGGTATGAAGGAGAGAACTGGATCCTGTATGAGTGGTGGAAGTGCTGGATAAATTGACTGAGTCACCAATCAACCACTGTACTCACTCTCCCTTGCCACCACCTACTTCCACTTGGCAAGAAAGATGTGATTGCTGTTAAACTGAAAAAAGCCTAAAAAGATCAAGAGGGGGGCAAATCAGTGCATTTTGTTGAAGATCTGTTCTGGGTTCATTTAGTCTCTTAACTGAATTAGCCAATTTAGTCCGAAACATGACCTAAAATTGGTTTAGACAAATCCTTGAAAGAAAATCAATTCCCTCTTTTCAGTTACTGATGGCTTGTCGGTTAGATATGTTTCACCTGATACAGGAGAAGCATTCCAAGAGTTAAATCCTTGAAATAAGCTGATACCTTGCCGTGTTTTCACATCTGAATTTTGAGATTAAGCAAGGAGATTTTGTTTTATTCAATACCCTGCTTCTTAATGCTCCCTTGCTACCTAATCCCGAATAAAAATCCTATATTATTTCTCTAGGAAAAATTCTCTGAAGTTGACTAATGTATGAGAAAACAGTGCTACTTGTGATGTATCTGGTCTTTCCTTTTCCCATTATTGTGCCCCCAGGATTACATCCACGTTTAAACTGTTCTTTTTATGTGGTCATGAATTCCCATAATTGCTCATTCCTGGTTCCAGGCAATTGATTTAAATGTACGATTATGGTTTTACCACACGCACAGAAATCCAGTAGTTCCCTTTGAACTGTTTGTGTTAAAACACTCCCTTGCGAGTGTGTATCCATAGAAGTCTGCTTGTTGAACTTTGGTAATAATAGTAAAATTGTTGAGAATAAATATTTAATGAGTAGAAGTTGAGCCATTGTATACGTTTATTTCACTTGATACCAAGTATATGATCTCAGGATGTTGGTTTGTGGCTGGAAGAGATAAATCTTGGGAGTTACTGCCAAGTTTTCGAGGAAAACGGTGTCAATGGGGAGTATTTAGAAAGTCTATCAATGTTTACAACAGAGCAAATTCTGCGCTTTATAAGGCGGTGCCACATGAAGTGGGGTGACTTTATTACACTTTGCAAGGAGCTAAGACGCATAAAAGGTTCTATTCCTTCCCCTATTATGTTAATGAGTTTTGAACTAACCAAAAAAAAAAAAAAGAGTTTTGAACTATCAAATGCTCTCTTGATTGATGCTCGCTTAACTGGTTTATTAAAGCTTCAAGATTCATCTCATCCACATATTGGCTTGTCTTTAAGCTTTTACTGGTGAATATAATCACTTATCAAACAGTCATAACCAAAGCCAATATAAATTAAGTTCTCATAATTGTTCAATCTGCATAGAATTTTCTTATTCAGTAAGATGTTCAAATTCATATAGAATTGTCATTTCTGTGAATATCGTTCATTGTCTAAAAAGCACCATCTTCAAGAAATCAATTTGTAACCGTTTTTTATATCTTGCATCCTGAAGCTTTTCTGCTCGCACTAGCACTCTATTCCAGAATAGATAAGAATGAAAATTCTGTAATTGATAACTATTGGGAAACAGGCATTTAGCATATGGAAAAGAGCATAAAGATTGTTGTGTAACTGTTTAAAGTGGAATTTGTTGTATATGTTGCTATACCTCAAAGGGGAAGGAAAGTGTTGCATGAATTTTGTGTTCTTGGTACTAATATTCATACCACCCGCCATTCAGATCTGTACAGTACCAACATACTGATGCTGTGATGCATACGCTGGAATATTGATCATGAAAAGAATTAAAAAGGGAACAAGAGGAGAAATTTATTAAATAGAAAAAGGCAAGGTGGGTGGGTGTGTTTCGACATTGAACCAGAGGGATTTTACCACTTAAATTGCAGACCAGTTCATCCCCTGAGCTGGTCTGATTAGCCCATAGCCACCTAAACCCGAGCAGTACCTTTCATGATACAGATGGTGTGTACAACCCTGTGCAAGTGGTTTGCCTCCTTGTCCATGGTCAAACTAGTATGTATGACCACATAGGAGGTACACCATGATGGTACAAACCCTACATGAAATTACTACTCTAAGGAATTATGAGGATCATCATGCACATGCCATCCTCATCGACCAGATGACTGATCAGGGCATTTTTTTTTACATGATGAATCTCCATATATGGTTTCTTCTTAAAGAGGGTAGCAAAATTAGGCTAATATTATGCTACTCAATCTACTTCTATCGTCGTGTTCTTCGAATACAAGTTGACTTCTTTGTGGAATTTGTGAACGATGAGCATATGCCCTCAATGTACTTGTCTTTTTCTATACAAAGATGGTTATTTGAAATAGTGATATTTTAATTTCTGCTTATGAGATCGATAAACTAGATGAAGTTTCAAGACAATTTCATCCTTGAAGACGAGTGTTTTGTTGTGGGCCAGTTAGATTTATTAGTTGGGTATGCAAAGAGTTACCATCACAAGTGATATGACCATAACTTGAGTCCTAACCACCGACTCTCTATAAATCCTCCTAAATTTAATGCATGACTATCATTAATGAACGACATGTTCCTTCTTTGTAAATGCAGTTGCATGCCTGAAAGGGGAACAGGAGGTCCGTAAACCATGGTGGGCTCCGTCGTGCTTATCAGTGGTGTTTGTTCGAGTGGCAAAGCGCAACAGACAGTCCCGGGTTGTCTCCTTGAAGTTGGAACCGTAAGTTCTCAGACGAAGCGTTTCTTCCCTATCTAATCATGTTGTTGTAAGGGATGAAGAGTTTTAGGTCTAGGGTTTGTCCGTACTCGTCGTTATTATATGAGCATTTCTGTGCTTAACTGTTTGCTGGTGTTTTTTGTTGGTCAGTCTATAGATTCCTGTGTGATAGAACTCAGTGTGGGAGTAAATATAGTATACAAAAGATCCACTTCTGTTGCTTTCACTATGATATATCCACAAAGATAAAGTACAAGTTCCACACCATTGCATCAGTCGTAGAGTTCTTGGTACCACTGATGGTGTTACGATCTCAATTGTCGATGAAATGGACCACATTGTAGTAACCTTGTTGCGGCATGATATTTTTATTTTGTGGTCCATGTATGCAATCATGCGTCGTGATATGGAAAGAATGTTTGTGCATATTGCCATGTCAACAATTAAGACCTTAATGGTACAAAAAAATATTATATTGAAGGGTGATTTACTTAGAAAATTCAAATTGAAGAGTGTTTTACTCAAGGTTTGCAATACCATACCGTACCGGTGTTTCGACCTGGGCTCGGTATGGTACGGTACGAGTGTACCGAATGATACACTCAGGTGTACTGAGTACTGTAGTAATGTTGTAGTGCTACAGTATACTGCTACAGTCGAAACCGATACGTATCGCTCGGTAGTGAACAGTCCACGTACCGGTAATCTGTCGGACTAGTAGTCCTACTTTTACCTCGTTTTGTCCGCGTACCGGTAATCTGTCGGACTAGTAGTCCTACTTTTACCTCGTTTTGTTGTGGTTTCTGATAACAAGGCTTAGCTGTTGGGGTTTCTGATAGTATTGCAGTCAACTACATGACGTACCGCCCATACCGGGCGGTATATTTCGGTATGATAGATCGTGGTTTTACCTCGTTCGGTATGACAGACCTGGTTTTACCTCGTTTTGTTGTGGTTTTTGATAACAAGGCTTAGCTGTTGGTGTTTCTGATAGTATTGCAGTCAACTACATATTTGATGATGAGGCAGAACCTAATTAATGATCGCCATGAATTTGAGATATGTGATAACGAAAGAAGGGTGAAGTGAAATTTTTTGAATGTTTCACAAACTAATTCTTCTTTTCTGAGGGAGAAAAAACTTGATAGTGTTCCTAAAAGTTAAAAGAACTCGGCTCAACATGTAAATTTTTACAAGGTATTATCTAATTTGGTCTTTATACTTGTAAATTTTTAGCTGGTGGAGGTGTCAGTCGATGTGTAGCTGATAAAAGACTTGGACGTATAGTCCAAATCTCAACTTACCTTTTGTGCAAAAATAAATAAATAAATAATATTAGTTAACTTAATTAATAAAAATACAACATTAATATATTTTCACTTTCACTACTTATCATATATATATATATATATATATATA
>LVTN01000488.1:11519-69328 GCA_001649415.1 Musa itinerans | reverse complement strand
TATATATATATATATAACATACTTATAGACTTGAAGAAAAAAAAAAATCTTATTACATCAAATGACGTTCACACATAAATCACATGAACTAACTTAGATATATCACTAATGTAAGATTGTAGTAAATAATCAAATCCGGATTTCGGATGTGCTCACAAACTTTATAAAGTGGGGTGGGTTGGGTTCATTAGGTTTGAAAGTTTGGGTTGTAGGGTCCACTCGTCAATGGTGTTGTCAAAGCCATCTCAAGTGGCGATGTAATCCACCTCGAATGGCAGCACTCTGTTGATATTTATGTGGTTTGTTTCTTACTTTTTTGTCAACATCCTCCCCTCTCCTTTGTGCATCATCACAAAACTCCACATCACTGGTATCTTTAAGCGATGTTTGGTTATGCTCAACAACACATCATGATACTAGTACTCTCTTGGATGGTCTTCACATAGGGTCTTGATTGCTATGATGCAACCTCAGGACCATGGGAAGGCCAACCCACAAGACAACAAAGTAAGGTGGGGATAAGGGAGAGAGGGAGAGAGGAGGAGGAGGAGGAGGGGGAGGAGCCTAAGAAGAAAAGCATGACAAAAAACCCACAGCAGCATCAAGTGTCATCAGTCACCAGCATGCAATCCCTTCCAAGCAACTCCAAGACAAAGAGGGGAGTGGTAGATGTGAGACTGCACAAATAGTGAAGCAGCATGCATGCCTGCCTGCCTTCTAACCCCACCAACCAGAAGGAATTCATCAACCCCAATAATTATTCCCTTCCAACCTCTAATTTTGTCCCCATCAGCAAGCAATCGGACTCTGCTAAGTCTAGCAACTCAAATTCATTGAAAACAACAAACCAGAGTATTGCTTTGGTGATACATCGAATGGATTAGCAGTCAGGGAGATGCATGAAGAAACCCTCCTGCAGTGCAGTGCAGTGCAGTGCAGTTCAGTGCAGGCCTGGTGATGCTGATTCCCATATCATTACCAAATTCAAACCACCCTCCCTCCTGCAGCTGCATGCAAGTTTGAGCTTTGCAGCAAGCAGTGGCACCATCCGCATGAACCCTGGGATGACTCGAAACGGAGGAATCGGGCAGAGGAGAACAACAACCATATGTGTGCAGCCGATGATCGTGGCCCCGGTTCATCTGGCACTCATAAAATTACCTTTCATGGCATCAGTTGGAACTTTTTCTTTTTCTCATTGGATCTGCTATGGGTTCAGATTCCCAGGACTAAGCATGCACTACAAAGAACCTGATGCACAACAGCAACGTTGTGCTAGCTTTTCAACCAGGGTCCAGTCCTTTATTCATGGCTTCGACTGACTTCAATTCTGGATCCTGGGTCCAGCCACATTGATCTGCTGAGAGGAGGAGGAGGAGGAGGAGGGCAAACAATATAAGAAGTGGAATCTCTCTTTCTTAGGCTCAAGAAAGAAAAATAATAAAAAGTTAGGATAGGAGGACAATCCATCACGATAACCTTAGATTCTCTGCAAGCTCGCATCCAAATGCTAACCTCCATGCATCCTTGGACTGCTCTCCCGCTTTTATGTGCCTTTGAAAAGTGGCTCTGGTCCTGCTCGCGTCCTCCACCATCCTAACTCTCCTTAGATAGCCCACAAAGCCTTTCCTTCTTGGACTTTGCATCCCCTCTCTGGATTCCCCTCTCCCCTGCACATCATGTAGGATCAATTTGAGGGCACAGCATCATCATATGGAATAAATGCACAGGCACAGCATGCACCCGTCTGCTATAAATAATACACATGGCCACACTCAAACCAGCAAGCAAAACTCACCTGTAGACCTCAGCCTCCCTCAGCTCCACCCGCTCCGAATTGGCATATTCCGAGTCCACTACCGACTCATGGCGAGGCAGAACAACAAGCCGACCTCCATTGCTCTGTTGCAGGAGAGATTCAGACAGCTGCAGAGACTCAAAGAAATGAGAGAAGAAAGAGAACAGCAGCGGGCATTCTCTCATGGGGAGAGGCCAAACTCGAATGCTCAGTGTGCCCAACCCGTGTGGTTCGTCCATCCCGATCTAGTTCGTCCATCCAGGCCTATCCGTGGTCCTCCACCATCGTGTTGGCTCGACAACCATGGTGATCACACAGACTTGCAGGCCCTCGAGATCTCACTGTCGATGGGCTTGTGGCCCAATCAGACGATTTCACACCGCCCGGTGTCTAGCAACGAACCAGATGTGGACACCACTCTTCACCTGTAGTCATTCAAACATCAGGTCCAACTTCCAGTTCTCCTCGTCTTAGCTTTTTTTTCTTTTGGGGGATGCTAGCTTTCTTCTCCTTTTCTCTTCCCTTCATTGTCGTTGCGTAAGAAGAGCAAAGAAAGATTTGAGTGCAATGTAAATACTAGTTATTATTTACTGCCGAGATCATCTGCTATATCATGACTAAGATAGCAGTTTGAGTTTTCCAACCTCTTGTGAACTGTGACTTGAAGAAGAGGCTCGGCCAGTTTAATTCTCCCTCTTGACCACTGGTTTGAAAATAATTCCAGCCAAATTTACACATTTAGTACTTGATGGTCTTAGGTGGATGGAGTTCACCAAATTTCCTCGTGTTGCATCTGCATTTCCAAGAACCACAACATAAATAAGTAGCTAAAACTAAGGATTCTGCAAATTATCTTATCAAGAACAGGATAGCAGAAATATAAGCAGTGTCAGCCAATAGATACTATACCTTCAAAACAACGTTTGCTAACCTTCGTTTCAATTTAGAATGACAAAAACTTTAATCCGGTGACTTCATGTATCGAGTGAAATATGCAAGGAAACAACTGGTACTACTGTGTATGACCCAAATATACACATTTATTACTCGTTGGTTTTAAGTGTCCTTCACCAACTTTCCTTATGTTGTATCTGCATATTCCGATTACTCAACATAAACAAAAAGCTAAAACCAAGGATTCTGCAATTTCCTTATGAAAAGCAAGAAGGTGAAAATATAAGCAGTCACACATAGATACAATACCTTCAAACCAACATTGTCGACCATCATTTCAGTTTAAAAGGGCAGAACCTTTACTCTGGTGAATTGATGTAGAGAAACCAGTAGAAAACACAAGGAAACAACTGCTACAGTCCCAAGTTAGTTTGCAAAAGTAAAAGACTTGAATGATTGGTATTTATGCAAGGGAAGCTTTATTTGCAGGAAAGTGGTTTAATATAGTGGCTGCAAGATAGACATGAAATTTGGCCAAGAGATTCTAAGTGACAGCTCAAGTGGCCATGACCTTTGTTTAGTTACTAGATGAATATAGCATATTATTGATGTTTTAAGCACACAACACGGCAAAGCATACCTTGAAGCATAGTTTAGAACCTTATTTTGCAAAATTAACAAAGAGAAAAAAGGGCACTTGCTGCAGCAAATAAGATTCTAAAGTGTCATAATAGGCTAAAAGAAGTGAGCGACAGGTGTCCAGTCCGAGTGGACACAAGCTAACCATGGGAATACTTGTTGCCTAAAATTACAAAAGCATAGAAAAGTCTAGTCAACTTCAGTAATGCAAAATGTCATTTGCAATTTCTAATTTGCCTGAACAATAGAGCTTATTACAAATAACAAGAAAATTATTAGTCTTCATTGACAAGTTTCCATAAGCGGCTTAAAAAACAATGGAGCTCCATGATTAAACACATGAATTGCCATCATCCAGAAAAAGCTAAACTACAATAAAAGAGGATATGACTTGATTCCACTAGCAGCGGTTTACATGAATTCATGGCATGACTAGTGTAATACATTTTTATGTGATGATTGGAAATAAATAGCTACACACTTATATGAATAAAAAGTTGATATTGATGTAAGAGTGTATAAATGTTGCACAAATTATGCATATGAAACAAAACACTTCAAAAGATGTTACAGCTCTCAAACCACCCAACCAAAATCAATTTTGTACTCTTATAGTCTTATTGATATGAGTCTCATGCACCGAACTATCGTTTTTAGCAAATGCATAGAGTAAAAACCAAAGGAACAATAAACAAATCTAGTGCATAAAATCATAGCAAATATAATTTCATGACAGAAAGCTACCAATAAAGAGCCTTCTAGCTCAACTCTCTCTCTCTCTCTCTCTCTCTCTCTCTCTCTCTCTCTCTCTCTCTCACACACACACACACACACACAACACTAATACACCATATAAATTGATTCTATAACAATAAAAGCCTCACAGGTAGGAGTCACACTGAATGAGAAATATATTATCTTAATTTCATGTACATCTAACTAAAAAATATAACACTGAGTGCATTTGAGAAGTATGTAATGTCTTTAGAACCAAATTCATTTTTAGAAAAATGCTTTCTGGAACTATCTTGCAACATGACGGTTCACCTTTCTCAAGAAAAGATAGCTGATTTAATGGTATGCCTTGTTTATATATTTGTCTTCGGAGAACATAACACCATATTGGAGGATTGAAATCAAGCTAATATTCTCTAGAAAACATGGCATGATCTGAATAAAAACAACAACAATAACACGAACATCAAGTTTAGTGCTTTGCTAAGGTTTGCATTTTCAAGGAAACAGCTCCTCTATGTAGTGTTAGAGAGATTATCATGATATAAAGACAAATTGCTGACAAATAGCAAGATCAACAATGTTGTCTATTTACGCAAGTTAAATGTGAAGCAGGTTAACCGAATATCCAGAAGGCTGAGTAATTCACGAGAAAAAGATGTAATAGAATCTCAGGAATCAAATCTAACAAATCAGGTTTCAATATGTCAATTGGGAATCAGATATTAAAGAGAAGAGGATCTGAGAAACAAGAGAAATCATCAAAAGAGAAGGGGGGAGCAGAGGAGGCACAACACTAGAGAGAAAATTACTCAGCCAGACAAAATCTTCCTTTAACAAAAAATCACAGAATTCACTATATGGTACACCGATTACTATTCACTTTGAGTAGCAGTACTGTCGTGTGAATGGTGCCAGAGAATGGCCAAAACAAACCTGCTATAATACCTAAGAACAACTTTAAGACCAAAATCAGTTAAATTTATGACAAGCATATTCTCAGCCTATGAATAAAAGTAGAAGATAAGCAAATTTGCTATCAACTGAATTCCAAAGTATGACTAAAAGTACAAAAACATATTTACTATTCACTTGCCGTAGTAGTACCATAGTGTGAATGGTACCAGTGAATGGCAAAAACAAACCAGACCCATAATAGGCTGCAGAACAACTTCAAGACCAAAATTGATTCAATTATGACTCAACAAAGACTCAGAGAAACTAGTCAACTCTGAACTCAAGCTGGCCCTAATTTGATTGTATTTTGTATTAAAACAGTCCTTCGATATTGATGTATTTTCCTACTAACTTCACACGTAACGTAAACATATCAGATGCTGACAAGGATTGGATTCACATACAAGTCAGGATTATATTTTGGTACTAAAATCTGGGAATAAGCGGGACAAACATCCACCAAAGTACTATGAAATAGATCAAGTAAGGTCGAAGCATGAATCGAAAAATGCAGGTCTCACCAGCAGCTAGCCAGCCTCATATGCATATGGTTATGCATGAAAAAAAAAAAAAACAGAAAAATAGGTTAGTACTGCCAGATCTTTATGTCTTGAAAATTATTTGGAGAAAGGAAGAATATAAAAACAAACAGCAGAAAGCTCAACCCTTTGAAGATTGTCACCAGAAACACATTACTCAAAGCTAACGACAACACAATGTAGTAAAATTTTAAGAACAGATAAAATCAAATTATATAAATATCACCAACTTAAACCATGTTGCAATATCATAAATGTCACATGGGCATTTAGTTCAAGGCATTCATTCTGGACTATGTTACCCAGGTTCTTGCTTTGTTGATTGTACTAGATCCAACATTTCAGGAAGCAAAAGGTCAAACTCAGTTCAGGTAGCCTATTAGTTTTCAGTTGAAAAACAAACGTGGAGTAATTAGGCTGAGAAGACTCATGAACACCAGGATCAAAAGTATGATATTCAATAACTTCATCCAAGGTTGGAAGACCAGGATCAGACAATCTAGAATCTATTTTCCGGCACCAAGTGCCATCATTTCCAACTAGCTTGCTCATCAACTCTGTAGAAGCAATCCTACCATTCACAGTAACAGTCACAGAAGATTTTTGTTCTGCATGCCATTGCCAATTGCCTTATTCATCAGATCCTCAGCAACGGCACCATCATTTCCAATGACAGCCTCAGAACATGTCCAATTCTGTGTGCCTTTGATCTTTCATTCCGTCCTGAATCTGTGCCTTCTCCCACAATATTTTATGTTGATGCCCAAAACAGTTACAGAAATAACATCCACAAGTCAACCATTCATATATGATCTGTTAATAAACAGTGTCCTTGTTGAATCTTAAATCTGAACTGATTTAAGGCATGCTGACTTCAAGGTACTTTAACAAATACTGTAAAAGAAAACCTAATTTTAGCTGCTGTACATGCTTCAGTTAAAAAGTGTGTAGCCATTTTCAGCAAAGTACTTTAACAAGTACTTTAACAATTAAAACAAATATGAACCCCATACTATGACTCCTGAATCCGTTTTCTGAATTAAGTTTGCCAAATCACCAAAGAAGACCCCCTAAATTTAGGATCTTTCTTTTGTCCAAGAACACCAATCTGCGAAGGAACAATATTGCAGAAAATAGGATTCTTAGAAGAGCAATTAGCATCAAAACTACTCGGATCAGAAGGAATCAAACCAGGCCTTTCATCAAAACTACAAGGATCAGAAGGAAGCACCCGCCTTAAAACCCTCAATTGTCGAAGAACTCGGAGTAGCAGAATTAGAGGCCAAAACTGGATCAGATTTCCGCAAAAAGGCATAAAGCAATCGTCCATCATCAGATTCCCTTCCCCGAAGAGCAAGATCAATCAAGAGTCAAATCATAAATATTTCCCGCCTTCCGGCGAGTCCTCCACCCAGGAATTCCTCGGAGACTACGCCCCGACGAAGACCCACGTCGTCGAGACGGAGCGATCGATCCTCTAACCGTAAGAGTCCTCTCCAAAAAAGATCCAAGCCGTTCAAACTTATTCTTTAAGATGCGAGATCCGAATGATGAAGATACTCGCGTCGGTGATTTAAATTTAATTCATATAATCAGTATTTTGCTGACTTGGTTGCATAGTAAGTCTTTGAATTTTCAATTTGGTATAAATTAACGAGAAAATTATATTTATAATGCGCATATTTTTTTTGATTTCTTAGTTATAGTAGGCATGTTAGATAATTTTTTTTTTAATATTCGGCGAGTAAATTACTACAACTATATTAAAATGTCACCTAATTTGATAAAAAAGAATTTGAATCCCAAAAATTCAATTGAAAATTATGACCGATGATGTATATTTATTTACCTTATGTCTTAGAGCTGTCTGATATACATGGTAAAATAATATATACGTCCCTTTAAAATTAATTATGATTATATTTATATTTATAAATTTTAGTTTAATATACATATTTCTATAAAATTTAAATTTTTTACACACTTATAATTTGGTCCTTTAAAATAATTGTAAACATTATATATTAGTTTCGTATTTCTCTTTCTATATTTAATTTTAGGAATATGGCGATAGAAAATAATTTCTTGCCCACTAGTCATTTGTTCTCACCGATCTGTAGATGCTTCTAGAATCAGCCTATATATATATATATGACCCGGACGGAAGCAGCGCCGCGTCTCCACGGTTCGACCATCCCGGTGTGGAGACAAAAGACGACAAGGCGTCGCCGTCTCCGTCTCCCACTGCAAATTTTCCCCCATCCATCGTCACGTTTCCGATCGCCCTCCCCGACTTGTGAAAATGGTATTATACTCTCGGTCTTCTCCAAATCTTAGTTTTCTTTTCAGTGTTTCGCGATCTGTGTAGATCTGTAAATGTCTCGATCGTGTATGTGTTAATTAGAACCTTGATTCCGCCTCCTCTTTCGTTTTGATGAATGATCTTTCAGCATCCGTCCCGTGGGTATCTGCATGGTTCCATGAGGGACGCGATGTTTTCTATTTTGAAATCGTAGATCTGTTCCTTGTCGTAAACAAATTGGTCTCCGGAACTCCGGTGGCGATGGTATTTACTCTAGTGATAGATTGTTGGGGATTTTCGTGTATGTCAAGCTTGATTGACGGTTAGATCTAACGAGGCAATCGGGGTGATTGTAATTGTATGCAATGGATAACATGATGCGTCAAGGATGATGGGTGTATTCAATTAGGTGATTATGTTGAAGCTGTTTATAATGTTTTATTTTTTATACGTATTTTGAAAATAATGAACAAATATAATAATAATTTAGTCGTCCAAATTTACATAGGCTAGTCACGGCACATGTTCTATAATATACGCGCCTGGAAAGGGGAAAAGGTTATAGATATCTTTTTATTGAAGAATTACAAATCTTGGAGATCACAGTTTACTTCTGTAACTTAGATCTCGGTGACAATGTTTCTTGATGGGTCAATTTAGGTAGTCTTTGCTGCCTTTTTGCTCTTGTACAATTTGCATTTATTTACCATGGTGAATGATCTTATATTTTAACTAGTCACCAATGTGTGAACAAATTGATCTGAGCATCAACAGTAATCAGTTTAGTAGATTATTCAATTGAGATGAGAGAAGCAATTTGTAAATAAAATTGTCTCGTAATGGGATATCTTATTTCAAAATTAGTTATATACCTCATACTGTACCGCAGGGGTGGTGGGTATATATATATATAAAACATCATTTAACTGTTGTGTTCATGTCCTAATTTCTTATCATTTACCATACTATTTTGTTGTAATGTGCTGTATACGTGTTTTGTATTCTTGTCCAAGCTTTATAAATGCAAAATCTTGGTCACGTTAAATACTCATTTGTGCCATGTTCACATATTTCAATTTGTTTGCCTCACTATACGGCTTTATTCTTTGTTGTTTCTTGTTTTAGAATGATGTTTGTGATTTTATGGATGCTCATTATAGTGTTTGCACTGGTCTCACATGCATAGAGGATACCCCCCCAATAGGTTAACATGCCCGTGTGTCTGATTCCATGGTTTTGCATAAGTTGACAAATTATTCTAGGAAATCCTTTTTAAGTTTCTACTCTTTGACGAGTGATTTTTTTTCTCCTTTGCAGAATAATTCTGAAGGAATGCAACAAAATGAGTTATTAGTTTAGACAGACGACAATTAAGGCACTTTTTGGCAGTTAAATGAAACTCAGTTAGTTCATGTGTTTTAGTGTGTGGTTACTCCCTAGACTTTGTGAAAACTCTTATGTTGAAAAGCAAAACTGTATATCTACCATTTGTTGGTTTCCAATGGAGACTGTCTGTAGATCAACTAAATTATATTTCGTAGTCCAAAATCCTCAGCAGATCCTCTTCTTATGATGGGTATAAATAGGTTGTAAGGTTAAGCTAGGAAGATTCAAACCATGAATTGTTTCTTGTAATTGGTTGGTTGACATTTTTCCAACTGAGTGAAAAGTAAGATGTTATAGAATCTGATATGCGGTAAAGCCTAATATTGAGTTAATGTTTTAAGGATGAAACCTTGTGTTCTCAAAGTTTATACTCTTCCATGTAAGCTTATAATGTGAATTTGAAACATGCAACAATAAACACAAGCTACCTGGCAGTCAGCTTTCTAAGTTGTATTTTCTCAACAATTTCAACTGTACAGAGGCTAAATTTAGCTTCAGATTAGGGTTTTAATTATTGTTTTTCCTCGTATTCTCAGATCAGAACTTGTTTTTCTAGGTTGCCATTATTTAAAATGAGATGTATTGGTCGTGTGGGTCTTTTTTGTACTGGAATATGTAAAGGGCTGTTTAATGTATAATGATCATAGAATGATTAATGGATTATAGGTAGAAAAGACTACAAGCTCCTGCGTTCATAAATATTTCATGTTTTTTTCCCCATGTAATAGTATTTAGATTTCTAATGGCAATCATTATTTGACTCTCATTTGTGTATATAATGGATTTTTTCAGACTACTTCAAGGCGCCTTGCTGACAGAAAAATTGAAAAATTCCAGAAGAATATTACAAAGAGGGGCTTGGTACCTGAGACAACAGTGAAGAAGGGAAATGGCTATCCGGTTGGCCCTGTAGTGCTTGGGTTCTTTATCTTTGTGGTCATCGGATCATGTAAGTTATCCTAGTCTCATATAATTGACGCTTTGACTTTTGACCTTTTGCCTATAGCCGCCGGTGAGACTTTTTCTTTTCTTACAGTTGTAGTTTATGCTGTCGTCTTCCTTTGCTTGTTTATTCTTCTATTTGATGTTAACGAAGACTGATTTGCATGAGACGAAATCTGAAACAGAATAAATGTGGTCAACCTGTATATTCTTGTATTAATAATATTCATGGTAAATTGTCAAATTCCTAAATCTAGCTGATCTGGGATCTAGATAATATTCATGACATCGAATTACAAAACATCAAACATGCGACTACAATCTTTATCCTTTCATCTTTTTTCCCACTCCAGATTTGCCATATGACAACTTTGCGAGTTGTGTATTCTGAAAATTATGAGTTTCAGCACTGATGTGTTTTTTTTTTTTTTGTTCTTTACTGGTTTGGCAGCTTTGTTTCAGATAATTAGGACAGCCACAAGTGGTGGGATGGCTTGATGCCATGGTGACGAATAATAATACGCCTCGTCGAGAATGTGACGGTTTGATCTGCTCCCAAAAAGAGCGAAATATGATATAATTGAGAGATCTTAATTTGAGAATCGAATATTGGTATCAGATAATGATGATATTTTCAATGACCTTGTTGATTCCTGATTGGTAATTCCGGATTTGATAATAATACTCTTGTGTCCTGTCTCTTTTTATCTTTGCTATCTTATACATAAGACAACTTTTGAAATTGGACCGTTGATCCTCACAATGCGTTGGCATTGTTTCAGGTGGTTTACAGAAAACCCGAGGTTGAATCCTACATTCATCGAGAGGCGGAATGCATGAGCAGCTTCGTTATTCTGTTGTCGGGCTTTGTTTGGTGGAAAATGCATTTGAACGGTGAATGGATTTATTTGCTCATCATCTTTGACCAAACAGCCCAGGAAATCTTTCCAAAGAAATCTCTATTAGACCGAGTCAAACCAGACGGGTTAAAGATGGGTTCAACAAAACCCGCCCCTGCTGCAATCTCGGCTCAACAAAAAGAGAACAAAAACATAGCTAAACCAATGGATCGGTTCAAGACTCTAGTGGCTTGTGGATGGGTTAAATCAAACATAATGTGCACGGTATGTGCGGAGGGGGTTTTCACATGGAGAATGAATGGTGCAAGGCACATTTGCTCCAACGTGGCCTCTCACTGTTGGTATGGTCACAGTCACATAGCTTCCCCCGGTTCCTAAGTGCGTTATCACCGATCCGAGAGATCCCATCCCACTTAGTTAGAAACCACTCGTACGAATAATGCACGAGCACCATATCTTGTTTTCACCCATACAACTCGTTGTACTAGAAAATTTTTTAGGCACATGAGACAACGAGCAGAGAGAGAGAGAGAGTCAATGATATCAGTAGTAAGTATTCAAGACAAGAAAATTATATAGATGCTAATTAATTAACAATAATAATATAAAGGCTGAGGAATTATTTCCCTTTTGTTTTTTTTTCTCAAATAGATAAATGTCGATAGAGACTCGGTGGTAGAAACAGTACTGCATGAATGGAACACTTGGGGACTTCTCCTCTACGTGTGCCGGGAATCCAATGGCCATGATCAGGACACGTCGACTGGCTTACACAGGAATAGCAACGACGCCGGCCGCTGCTGCCTCCCGCCCAGCCGCTCGTAGCAGTCGATGGAGAAGAGCGAGAGGGAGAGGGAGAGGGAGAGGTGGTGAGCGGCCGCCGCCTCCGCCGTCGTCCTCGTCGTCGTCGTCGTCGTCGATCCCCGTCCCCCTGCCGAGCCGGCGAGCCGGTCCAGGGCCGGCCCGATGCAGAGCCGGTAGAGCCGGCGGTACCCGCCGAGGGCGGCCACCACGGACCGCGTGCTGCAGCCGCCACCGGCCGCGCTGCTCCCACCTCCAGCCACGTGGCGGTGGCACACGGCCTCCCACACGCTGTCCCGGTGGCCGACGGCGTTCCAGAGGCGGCACACGCACCCGGCCACCGCCAGGGACCGGCCGTCCAGGCGGCCCAGTATCTCCGCCAGCAGGTCGACGTTGTCGTTGATGGAGAACGCCCTCCGCCTCCCCTTTGCCTCTTCCTCCTCCTCCTCTTGCTCTTCCTCCCCTTCTTCTCTCGTGAGCATAACGACTGTTTTCTTCTTCCTTCCCTTGTGGAAGAGGAGGAGAAAGAGAAGCGACAGCAACGAGTCTTATATATAAGTGGGAGCGAAGGGAGAGAAAGAGTGTGGTGGAGGTTTTGACTTGTAGAAGATGAATGAATACACAACATGCATATAGTAAGGATACGTTGGAATGAGCAAATACATGATAAAGAATACGATGAGGAAAGTGTTGTGAGCATTTATGGTGGGAAGAGAAGAGAAGAGAAGGGAAGGGAAGGCATCTTTGGGGACGAGGAGATGGGGCCAACCAAGCAGGCCAAGAAGAGCTTGGAGATGCGTAAAGGAGACCTTTTTTTTATGGTGTTTCTTTTCTTTTCTTCTTTCTCATCCTTGTGATGAATAAAGAAGAGTTTGATGGGAAAAAGGTTGTCTTGTTCTTAGTTGTGTAGTGATGCGGGTGGATGATGATGATGATGATGATGATCCAATTGGTGGTATCGATTTGGTCCATCGGTTGTCGGGTTCAGGATTTTGCCTTGCTTTTGTTGCTTTAATGACTCGGGCAATATTTTAGATTACTATATAATATTTGTGCGTAGGAGGGCTTGTCTAGCCATGCAAATAAGCACAGCTCATGATCATATCAGTAACACCTACTGAATTTTATGGAATCGACACGAGTCATGATCGTTCATCACAAGTAGTCAAAATTATTAGTGTATTGGTAGTTGCCATGTAGCTCTCGTTGACACCAAATACGGAAAGCTTTTTCACGTCACATGTAATCCATTCCTTTTTAGGGCATCTAATATCTAATACTACTTAAAGATCAAGATCGGATGAGATATGCATCATCAATAGGTATGCGTCAAGATGGAAGTGTCGAGGGCCGATATGCTATGAGTTGAGGATAGAGTATCCTCACTAAAATGGTCGTTAAGTGAGTAAGCATGGTGGTATTCTTGTACCACAAGATCGTACAATATATGTCAGTGATATTTAAATTAACTCGATTTGGTTCAAACCCATATATGCAAGAAATATAGGTAGAGCGTAAAGGGTCTCGGAAGTTTGATCAAATACTATCATACACAAAGATTGAGGTCGAGTGAAGTTCTCGATGTAGTTTTTTAACGCTCTAGTAAATCTGAAAATAAAAATAATAAAAATTTGAAGAAAACAATAATCGACCTTCGACGAGATGAATATTTTACGAAGATTTTTTTTAATTGATTAAGTTATCACGAGTCTGAGTCACGATTGAATATATATTTCCACGTTAAAGATCGGAATTTCGATGTAAAAAGTAATCACCATTTAGATTGGGAACGTACAAAGTGATCAAAGCAACGGATGCGTTATCGAGCGAGTCACTTGCATCGGTCAACGATGCCATGACGAGGAAGGAGACAGAGGTTCGATGGGTCGGGAAGACCGAGCCGGAGATGGGACAACGGAATTCGACACGAAGCAGCGCAAAACCGCTGCCTCACGTGGATTCCTCCTCCGCGCCCGAACCAATCCGGGTTGGATGTTTGTTTGGGAGATACCACCACTGGACTCGTCGTACCCGACCCGATAATTATAGACGTTGTGTTTTGTGTGTGTGTGTCTCTCTCTCTCTCTCTCTCTCTCCAACGCGCTTCGTCCCCTCCCTGCGACCTGCGTTTCCCCCACATCCCACAAGTAGTACTACCCCAGCTCTCACCCTCGCCATGGCAGGTCGCCTGCTGCTCGGCAAGCACAGTAACCAGGGAGCCAAGTTGTCGTTTCCCTCATCCCCGCCTCGTGAGTTGCAGATCCACTGCTGATCATGATCGAGCCTACACGGAGATGCTCTTTCTGAGCTCTTCTCAGCTGAACCAGCCTACTCCAGCGAGGAGACGACACACAAACACACACTATCTCTCTCTCTCACACACCTGACACAGCAAAGCAGACCCAACCAAGAACACGAGCATGTGATGAACCTTCAAACAACAGAAAACACATTCCTTTTAGCAGGGGCTTGGACATGCACCCGAGAAGCTTTTGGAGATGGGAAGCTAATAATGCCTAAAACAAACCATCGAAACAAAGTCCATCACTAAAAGCCACATGTTTCCAAGCATGGGACACACACACAATGAACATTCTTGTCATGGCAAGCAGACAGATTCGCTGAGGCACAAGGGGAGAAAGGGAGTTAGTCCAAAGGCTCACGTGACCACCTCCGTACCGCTGGAATCACTGCCAAAATATTAATTTCGTGGAGCATAAGTCAACAACAGGCCCCTGAAATGGTGCTTGTAGAACCAAGGTGGGTCAACAGCGCCCTGACATTGCCCAGGCCACAGAGAGACCCACCCACCCACCCATGCAGTCCTCCCCCCACAGTGACTCCATCATATAAATCGACGGAGACGTAGCCGAGAAGGTCGCAGGTCCCATTATTGCCCTTCCAAAACCTCGGTAAGCCACAAGCCGGAGCAGCCCAAGGTGGCGTTGGCGTCTTGTACCTGGCTGGCTACACAGTGCTCACAAGAAAGCAATGGAACAAACAAACAAAAAGATGGAGATCGGAGGAGTTGGGGCGTGGGTGGGTGTCGCCACCAGAGAAAAAAGAAACTATACATATATACATATATAATGGATTCTTTGAGGGGGAAGGATGCAACGAGACAAGCACGGAAATACATGGAGAAAAGGGCTGAGGGGGTGCGGCATCCAAAGAGGACCCCCAACTACTCTCTCTCTCAGAGTAGAGTCATTGGGGCTTTAGCTGCTGAGGGTTTTTAGCTGGGAATGGCAGGCAGGATGTGCTTGCACCTGAGCCCTCGGCTCCAAGTCCTGAGCCATTTTGCCTGTCCTCTTACTGTGAGGGAGGTGAGGGTTTGGTTGGGTGCCTTTGTTTTTATGCCTGCTTGACCATTGGTTGGGATCATCTTCTGTGTGTTAGGTCAACAAGATCCCATGCTTAATATCGGTAACCTATACGTTTAAGGCCTCATTGATCTCATGGGGGTGGTGGCTCATCTCTTGGGACCAATGATGCATTGTGGTGGTTTCAAGGACCACATGACACAACATATGACATGAAACATTCTCCAAAGAGTACGATATGAGACGGACACAACAAATGCTTGCATTTAAACTCGGTGATTTATGCTTCAAAATTATTACCTGACTCGACGAAGCTACCACAGCTTTGTTCTCCTTGATTTCATTCTTTTGCTTGCTGCGTCCACTCGAGTAATGTGCAGCTAAATACTCTGCCTTTCCATGATCCTGCAACCAGAGTTAATTAGCCAACGACTGAAACAAGTGCAGTTTTACTTACCATGCTGACCTACATGTGAGTCCTGATCACCACACCTTGTTTCTTATCACAGGCCAACAGAGGAACGCCAATCAAATCTAACGCCATACTGCGGCCTTCTGTTCACCAGAACTTACCCTCTTCTGTTCGCTACCACATGCAAAGATTAGAAGCTCAGTAGTGAGTTGCCAGAATTATAAAATAACATGATATCAAAATGGAGAAGAAGGAAACAAACCAAAACACAACGGAAAGAAACCTCATGTTGGTATCACCAGCTTGATCTCCACAGCTACACCTGCTGGAACAAAAGAAACCTCCAGTTGGTATCATACAGCTTGATCTCCACAACTACACCTGCTGGAACATCAACCGTCAGCAGTTTAGAATCATCAACTGATTGCAAGCTCTTCAGGCATTCATATGCCCAGAGACCTCATAGATACATCAATAGGAGAGCACAAGAGATCCCAATCATTGAGGTATTTGAATACTACACTGAAGCCATAGAGAAGAGGTGAGGAAAGAAAGAAATTCCAGATCCCATGGCAGGATCAAACAAATTCCAGATCCCATGGCAGGATAGAAAACCCAAATGAGCTAGTATATTTAAATTGGCCAGGAAGCTTTCACCAAAAGTAAATAAAAGCGCCCGGTGGTACATCTTATTATAAGTCTTGCAACGATCATATAATGTTCTCCAATTTATTCTTTAGCAGGAAAAGGCCTGATGATTCGAGTCATCAAAAGATTTGCCCAACACCTAATGTAAGAGCTCTCTAAACATCTACCAGGAGACATGCTGAATAGATTAATGTTTGTCCATTAACCCAATATTTTCAATTCTCACAATCTTCAGTGCATAAAGAGGTGTGAACATTCTTTTTCAATCTAGTTAGGCTTGCTCTTTTGCTGCTGCACCATTCTCATCTTGACTAGGTCTGATGAACTCCAACAATATTCTAGCCAAATGAAATTGGTGTGATATGAATCTGTGGTCAGCGCCTTCTATGATGTGCAGCTTATGGTTCACGATCAACTTATCAAATTTTGAGGCATCTTCTGGCGGTACAATATCATCCTCTGAACCATGAACTGTCAAGACCCTGCAATTCTTGTCAATTGATAAACATGCAGTACGCATATCAGTGGTTAGGCGATCGATCAGACTTTGTTCAGTCACCCGATAGGCGAATTTTCCCATCTTGTCTATCACGTCGATGAATCCATCCCTTTTCATTCTTTCCATAAAATCCTTCCCTAGACGATCATCGATGCCTCTCTCCAAAGTAAAACGACCGGATATATTAACAACAGTAGAAATATCATGAAACTTAGAAGCATATAAAAGAACCACATTTCCCCCTTTGCTGTGCCCAACGATGGCATGCACTCCACGATTCTGCCTTGAGAAATATTGAATTATGGCCCGCAAGTCTTCGACCTCTCTCCAATAATTACCATATTGAAATGAACCATCACTATCCCCATTCCCAGCAAAATCAAACCTAAATACACTGACATTCTCAGATACAAGTACATCAGCAAGGTTCATAATAGTTTTGCTTTCTTTAGAGGATCGAAATCCATGGCATAATACCACAAGCTCCCAAGAACCAGCTTCATGTAAAATTCCAACAAGATTCTCTCCATGAGTGTTTCTGATTACTACCTTCTGTTGAGATACACTGGAAACTTCAATTTGACTTGAAGAAATTTGTATTATCGGCCTTTTAAGAAAGCCTGCTGATTCACCACTAAAGATAAACTGCATTCAAGATGTTGAGTGTAATTATTACTTAAAGGTCCTGACCAAATTTGATACTTAACCTACAAGTTCTGTACATGGAATAATCAATAATATAGCAAAATCTTACTCTCCAAAGACTTAAACAAAACCATAAGCATAAATCAAATGGATCTCAAGGATGATATGAACAATGTCCAGATGACAAATGAAGGCTTTTCTGTAGCTTAGGAAGCTTCCGCTTAAGTACTAAGACTTCACAAAAGCCTCAAAAGAAAAGACACAGTAAGCTCATAGAGTTCGGATGGCATGCAACATCTCTGTTGAGCATGCAACAATATAATTGACCATTGCTTTACTAAATAAAACAAAGACCACACGGTAGCAAACATCAATTTATTACTGTTCAAGTGATGCGATGTGTACCAACATAGCTTGGTACGGTAGATTTATACCATCAATTTACAGTAGCAAACATCAATTTATACCATGGAGACCATGGACTTACCATGCAAGACATTAACTAGTGCTACTAAAATAGACTACTCATTAATGGACATAGACTAAGGAGAATGTCATGACCTCTTATGAGTATCTACAATACCACAACGAGCTTAAAAGTTGTGCTCCAAAGGACTGCTTTTACTCATTAAGAGTCTTCCAAATGAACATGCCTAAGTTAATGAAAACTTACATATTCCTTTGCGCTTAACACTTTTCTTTAGTATAGAAAGATATGATAAATGAGCTTAAACTGTCATCAATGAGGACAATATTCCTATTGTCCAATAGCCTTATATAGTAACTCTTTGCTTGCAGGGGTTGGTTCGCTAAAAAGTTGACTAGAGAATATCAAATCAAAGCTTGGTAATAAAATTTATCACGTGTTACAGATAGTTTTCTGGCTGAAGAGTCGTGCACATAGCCTCCCTTGTATGGCTTGAATTTGATGATGACAGTAATTGGAAATACTGGTGCAGAGTTCCAGAAATTTTTTAGTGGTTTGAAAATTTGTGTACTATTTGCTATCCTTCTAAAATAAATAATCTCTCTAGCATCCTTTTCCCTGTTGTAAAAGATCTAGATCCTTTCCACCGTGAAGGCTCAAGAAACTTGAAATGAGAAGATTCCACTTACTTCATATGTTGGATCTCTAAAGCAAAAAAATCTACTTAAATCGAGTAACAAATACATCTACATCCCATATGTGGAATTGACTAACTCGAACACCGTTGTTAATCGTTCAAATGAACAAAGACTGTCTTTGATTGTGAAATCCTTTTTGTTCCTTATGTGAAATGGCTTGCCAATAATCCTAGCTATCCTCGTCGTTCGATGGATATAGCTAAAGCTAAATCTACCAAGAACAAGCATACGGCAGAACCAACCAGACAGTACAAGTAACAAATCGGACTCTGAAGCAAATGTAGCAGTACCGGAAATTAAGGGAGAATATTACAGTTCCATTCTAGGGAAAGAAAGACCAAGAATCGAGTACCTTGTCGGCATCGGCGTTAACATCGAGAGGAATTGCAGCAACCGCAGGTTTCTCATCGACCTTAGAGAGAAGAACAGAATCACATCCAACGCAACCAACCGAGCTTCCTTACGAAGAACAGGAGGAAAGTCGAAGTACCTCCGTCGCGTCTAGGGTTTGCTCGGAACGAAAGGCCTCCCCGGCGGCCACGGGGGCGCGGGAGCGCAGGGAGGCGGGAGGGCTCGAGCATCGGAGAGCGGAGGAGAGGGATCGAGGCTTGGCAGAGAGGGAGGAGGCGTAGTTGGAGGGAGGGGGCAGGGCGAGCGTCGCGGGGAGCGAGGAAGGGGCAACCATGGCTCCACCCAGGCATCGTGGGTTGCCATGTCCCATAATATCCGACACGGCGCGTGCCCTGCGCGTGACTTGAAATGGTCTTTATATCTTTGAATTACAATCATGCATTTATTATTTGTAAATAATACATAAGAATTAAAAATATCAAATGAAAAATGAAATGATATATATATTAAATTTAATCCATACTTAAAGTAATATTTTTTTTATTTTTTTAAAAAATGAAATGATATATATTAAATTTAATCTATTATTAGATAAATTTAAGTTTTTAGATTAAATTGATATCCAATCTAACAGTTTGATTCAAACACATTATCAATTTTACAATATGACTATGAAGCTTAAACAAATTCAAAATCCATTAGACTGACAGAAGAAACAGATTTATGGAAGACCACAAATACATGAACACAATGCTTCAAAGTAGCACACAGGCAGTGGAACCTTTCTGTAGTGGATACAAAAATACGAAAAGGAGATGATATGAACAGCTTTGTTGCATCCAGTGCTCATATGTGCCGATTGAAGTCATCGTATCACCTTATGGAGAAGACGAAGGAAGGAATCATTCACCACCTTTTTGTGCCAAGAATCTAGTAGGTCTCTGTATTTTGCCTAGGCATCTTTTCGTCTTCTTGCTTGTTCCGTGGATTTGTGTTGCTTCCTTTGGTGAAGACCTGCTCCATCTCTTCCTCCAGGGCCCGCCCTTTTGTCTCAGGACAGCAAAAGAAGTAGAAGGCCCATGCTACGACCCTGATGCCGGCAAGGAGGAAGAAGGCACCGCCGATGGTTATGGCCTTGTAGAGTGAGATGAAGGACATGGACATGGCGGAATTCATCAGCCTGTTGACTGCCACGCCCAAGCTGGTTCCTTGTGCCCTCAGCCTCAGAGGAAAGATCTCAGAGCAGTAGACCCAGGTTACGGGGCCGAGCCCAATGGAGAAGGAGGTGACGAAGGAGAACACACACACCACACACGATACCTGCGCCCAAAGTAGCTTCTCCTGTGAGTGCCTCGCCAGCGTCATGACAGTCCCAAGCCCTGTGAGAGAGAGAATCATTCCGCTCAAGCTGGTGAGTAGCAGCTTCCTCCTGCCGGCCTTATCGACGAGGAGGATGGCCACCAAGATGAACAGTGTTTTGAAGACGCCGACGCCGATGGTGGCAAGAAATTGTTGGTTCTTGGTCACCAGGCCCGCCTTCTTGAAGATCCTCGGACTGTAGAGGACGATGGCTTCGATCCCGGTGGCGTGCTGGAAGATGTGGATGCCGATGGTGGCCGTCAGGATGCGCCTCACGGTCGGTGTCGGTCGCAGCAGCTCCTTCCACACGCCTTCCCCGTGGTGCTTGCTCACAACTTGCACCACGTCTTCGGTGGAGCTCCTGTCGATCCCCACGGTGGCCTTGATGTCCTCCAGCCGGCGCTCCGCCTCCTCCTTGGTGTTTGACACTCGTTGCAGCACGTCCCTGGCCTCCTTGATGCGGCCCTGCATGACCAGCCACCGCGGGGACTCCGGCATGGCGAAGATGCTGAAGGCCAGGGCAACGGAAGGGACCATGACGACACCGAGCATCAAGCGCCAGCCGTAGATCAGCGGGAGCTTCCCGAAGATGTAGTTTGAGAGGTAGCCGAACAGGATGCCGATGCTGATGCACATCTCCGGCAGGGAACTGAGGCAGCCGCGGGAGGACGGGGAGGAGACCTCCACGGAGTAGACGGGGGCGATCATAAGGGCATATCCGACGCCGACGCCCGCGACGCACCTGCCTGCCATCAGCATGGCGAAGTTGAGCCCCAGGCTCATGAGGAGCGAACCGAGGAAGAAGATGACGGCGGCGACGACGATGGTGTAGCGGCGGCCGATCCAGTCGGAGAGCCTGCCAGCAGTCAGCGATCCTACCAAGGCGCAGGCGTTGAGGATCCCGGCGAGGACTTGGATTTGACCGTCGGTGGCCTTGAGGTCCTCTTGGATGAACAGCATGGCGCCGCTCATGACCCCTGTGTCTGCTCTCCAAAGCAGAAGGAAGGGACACGATGAGCAACGTAATCGTACTGCATTTTTGTGGCAAAACGGAAACAATGAACTCACACCTACAGATGGATGAGCTCACCGTAACCCATCAAGACCGAGATGAAAGAAGCTATGAAGGAACAGGCAAAGGCATACTTGTTCCTTCCATCCTTCACCTTCTGATCCACTGTCGAGCCACTCTCTGCCATCTTCCTCCCACCAGTAGTACTATCTTCTCTAAACTCCTGTCTCTTTAATTAAGCTGCTTCAATGTCTACACACAGGAATCTGACCTCATCTTTTATAGGCAAGTTTTCTACACTGATAATGTCTCACACTTATTTGTTGCATTTTGAATCCTACAGCAAGCAGTCTTATGATAAATTCGATATCCGTTTGATCTGTTACCTGCGATCCCCTAAATCTCTCACTGTATGTTTATTTGCAGAGCAATTTATCTGTTCTTCAGCTTAAAGTCCGGCAACGACAAGTCTGAGGTTTCTACTTTTCGTGGAAGACAAAAGCATCTTGACCTGATTTCGAAAAACAAAAGAAGATTTTGACTTGCGTACCTCCCTGACACCCATGCAGTACATGCAACACCATATCTCGACATGTTGCTGCTGAAGCCAACATCTCATGATCGAGTGAGACTGAAGACACGTACCGTAGGCCATCCTCGTAAAAACCTCTCTCTCTCTCTCTGTCTCAACCCTCATGACGTGTTGAAGTTGCTAATGGCTGAAACACAGGAGGAAGCCTGATCACACCACCTTCTCGATTTCGAACTGTAATGGCAAACACACACAGACGTCTGTGAACACAAAAGGGTTGAGTGGCTCGAGACTGCCGGAGTCAGCCAAGAAACTCAAGCAGAAAGAGAAGCTGGGCGTCCTTGCTTTAAAATCCGAGCCGTGAATAGTGGTCTCATCAGTCAAAAAGCTCTTTAAACTCGTCAGCGCATTTGATGGGGGGCAAAAAAGGATGCGCCGCAGGAGGACGGAGGAGGAAGCGTTCCAGTAGCGGGTAAGTCTACTGAGTCTGCACTCAGCGACAGTAAGCTGTCGCCGCCTGTCATTATTTGGCCATGATGGTGATCAGGGGGCAATATTCCAGCTGACATTAACGACTGCTCTGCTGCATCAGTTTTGAATCGAAGCGCAGGAGGCTCTGTCGTCAAAACGGGAAGAGCAATCTTTGATGCAATCCCTCCTCAAAAGAAGAGCGACTTACGACCTCGAATCCGACGGCCGGCCATCTGTACGCGTGGAAGTTCGCGTGCCACCTTGGAATTCCAAAACGGGCCCCGTCTGCACGAACCAATCTCGACTCTACGACGGAGATCAGACGGTAGCCGGACGACGCGGCGTGGTGCGGTTCGTGCCTCCGTTGCAGTTGTGTCACCAACCACACCCTGACACGTGCACGATGAATCAAAACGCCTGCGGTCGATCGGGCCTTCTCGATGTTGGGTGTCTTCGCGCGAGGAGCCGATCGACACGCCTCGTCGGGTTATTTGGCTTCCACCGCACTTTTCGCGCCGCGGGTTTCGTGTGGAAGCTGTGAGGCGTACGGCCTCAGCGACGGTGTACAGAAAGAATGCGGAGAGCCGATAAGCATCTCAAGTTGCAAACACGGTTCGCTGGGTACGAACCAAACCATGCTTTTTGTAATCCCAAGGAAGAATCGGGTTGGGTTTAAGAAGGGTTAATTATGGGTGAAAAGACGACCCGACAACTGTCTGCTTTATATTTTACTGCTTTAACAAAGTCGCAGCACTTTAATGCAAGAAACAGAGATAGATAAAAGTGGCAATTTAAAGATTACATGATGACTAATTATCCTTAGATGGCTCTAAGCACTCAAAGCGAGCGTCATGATGACTAATTATCTAATCGGGAAGTTGAGAGGCAGATGGCCATCCATGCGGACTAGAAATCACCTGTCTGTTCCGTCGCAGGCAACACATTTTTCCTCTCACCGCAAAGGCTTTGTTGTCCGCGGTTCCTGTGGGGTCCATGGTTTCGTTAGAGGGAAACTCGTGTTCCCTGTTCAAATGCAGACAGGCGTGCTCTGAATATTTAGTCTCTGTTGGTGCTCCACATTAAACCAACTCCCACGCACGGAGAGAGGGTTCAGCCAAGAAGAATAAAAGCCGCCCGGTTCTTCTTCCTAGTTTGAGTCCGCAGAGCAGAGACTACTACTACGTAAACTCTCGGAGCTCTCGACCGATGGCCAAGCGGCTGCGTCTCTGTTTGTCCCGCGTGCTCCCGTCCTTCCATGCCTTCCGCTCCAAGGACAACGGGGCCGCTTCTTCCTCCCTCAACTCCGACGACGGCTTCGACGTCGACTTCCATGATCACCCGCCTCCTCTCCCCCTCCCCCTGCCCCGCCGTCCCCATCCCCCGCTAGTCTCCGCCAGTTGTTGCCGCCCTTCCCGCCGCCGGTCGCGCCCCGCCAGAGAGAGCGTCTCTGACGTCCCCCGGCCCCCGCCGCTGCCCCCTCGGGAGACGCCGGCGTACCTCTGGCGGAAGGAGGACAAGTGGTGGCACGTCGTGCCCTGCGTCGGCGCACACGTCTACGGCAACGTGCCGCTCCTCCCTTCGCCCGAAGATCGACTCCGACGACGGTGGCGGGACAATCCCTCCGATGGCCGCGCCGCTGCGACGGGGCGCCGGAAAAAAGTGGCGTCCAGAAGGAGGGCTCTCTTGCGGCGCCGAGCGCGGGGCAGGAGTTGCTCCTCGGCCGACGACGATAGTGGGTGGTTTAGCAGCGACGAGGAAACCGAAACGTTGATGTCGACGACAGACGTGGAGCCCTCGGACACCGTGCCGCGACGCCGCCGCCGGCGGCGCCGGCGGAAGAGCGTCATCCGTGGCGACGGAAGGAGCAGCTGGCCATCGCCGGAGGGTGCGGCGGCGGTGAAGAGGCTGATCCCTTGCGCGGCGCCGGCGGTGAGGGAGAGCTTCGCGGTCGTGAAGCTGTCGGAGGATCCCAGGGAGGACTTCCTGCGGTCGATGGCGGAGATGGTGGTGGAGAAGGAGATCTTCGACGCTGGTGGTTTGGAGCAGCTGCTGCGATGCTTCCTGTCCCTGAATTCACGCCAACACCACGCCGCAATCGTCACGGCCTTCGAGGAAATCTGGGACTCCCTCTTTCCGGCGGTGGCTGCGGGCACCAGCGCTGCCCGGCGCCGCTCTTCCCCGCACTCTACGTTGTAGCTCTAGTTAAGTATCAGTACTATGTGCCTATCTCCGTGGGTGTGTGCTTGTAATGGCTGTGCCATTGTGTGGATACTTAGCACGATTAGTAAAGCAATTCCATTTGTATATATATACCTTTGTAGTGTGACTGAATCATCATTCTTGAATTAAACCATGAAACCATAATAATCAACACTGTCATATAGATTGTGATCTGTTTCTGAGCTAATCCATTTGGTGAGTCCTTTCCTGTAATGATTAGTTGCCAAAATCCTTCACTAGAAGGTGTCAAAGAAACTGATGACATTTCCATGAACAAGCAATAGCCTATTCTTATTATTTCCCAAGAACAGATCATAGACTTTGTTTGTTATTCCTCTACATTTGATTCAAACACAAGAAAGGTATTGGAGTCCACATTGAGAAGAAGAAGAAGGTTGATCAAATAGTATACAACATGGAAGAATTCAAGTAGTGGCAGGAAGAAGGGGCCTCAATGGGAATGCGTGCTGTTTAGCTTTGTCTTCATGATGCCACCATGTTCATATCATGATGCTTGACTTCAATTCATTCTCACCATGTTCATATCATGATGCTTGGCCTCAAGATATCCTCCTTTGTTTGCTGCAAGTCAAAAGTAGCAAGAATTAGCTATTCCCACAAGCAAATTTTGTTATCAGCTACAAGAATCCCTCAATGGAAGTTCCGAGCTCTATGCGAAGATTTAGATGATACAAATATCTGATATGGAAATAGCAGCATAAGCCAAAGAATGAGGTGCTTTCTGTGTCCCTGGATATTATGAATGCAGAACAAGACTCAAATGATTGTTCTTGTGGTCGCCTTTAGGAGCATTGCTGCAGAACTTTCGTCAAAGTATCAATATGAAGTAGTCATGAAGCTAAAATAAGTTTATAATTAAAAAAAACAATTAACCTCCTAAGATAAATTTGATGGGCCTTTGTCATTATTAATCGAAAAATCTGAGCCTGGGCCTGCAAGTTACCGTGGCATGTTCCAACTCATTGGAGGATCTACTGGGTGTTGTACTGATTCAAAGGAGCTGATGAGCTTCTGGTGTCTATCGACAATGGATTTTGATGAGCTTCCTCCTCCAGATTTTCTCCTGCGATATCACAAAAGAAAAATTGACATCCTAAACAAATATGATCAGCACCTAACCTTGTCATCATCACCTGCTTGATTCTGCGATGGCGACCGAGCATTTCTTCAAATGTGGGGGCTGCTGGGACTGTAAATGAGGTGCTGGAATCTGCTGCATTCTGACAAGACATGATCAAGAACCCCCTACAGTGAGACACTGAATCCAAACCAAGCTCACCCTTGCAGAATCAAAAGAATCCTTTACTTCTCTGGGCCACCATGTCCTGCAGAATGGCAGCTCAAGTGGTGTGTTCCAAAATGCGAGCTTGAAAGCTCGCATTGCAGTAGTGTGAAGCATATCAGACCATCTATCTTGTACTGGCTTTCAGACAAACTCGTCACAAAAAACTTCGATCTTTGATAAAACTATGCAATCTTATTATGCCTTCGTGGGCCATGCATATAGACATATGCAATGGCATTGGGATCTGTATTGGCAAGAACATCCCTTCGCTCTGAGTGCAGCTGTACCTCCATTGATTGCAGGAGCAAATGCAAGTCAATAAAAAGAGGACAGGGTGTTTGGTAGGCAGATGCACAGTGTTTTATTAGATGTCTCGATAAGGTTCTCCATCGAATAGTGCCTTCAAGAACCATGGTTTGTACCTCGCAAAGGACCTCCGAAACCCACTCAAACTTGGTGTCAGGGGTTCCTCCTTTTGAATGTGTGATAAATGGGCATTGAGGTTTGGAATCTGAAATGAATGAGAGCAGTCATTGACCACAACATCCTTTCACAAAGGTGTGATGGGAGAGGCAGTGGCACCCATCAAGGCCCCCACATCAAGCATAGCATCATTGCAAGTGGATCACACAGGCAAAGGGGCAATGCGGAAGTATGATCTCAGGGAAGCTGAAAGGAACACTACTAATGGAATCTCAGTAGAAAAAATGATAAAGAAAGATCCTTTCACCGGCCTCTTCTCTCCTCGACCAGTGTGAGATCATATCAGATATAAAACTTGAGCTGTCCCCTATCCCGATTGATGAGCAGATAACCTAAACAAAATACTGGAAAACCTTCTATGACTCCACTACAAAGAACCTGATGCAAGTCTCCTATTCTTCTTTGTCTTGGAGACAAACTCAGTGGCTTCATATAATATAATAAAGAATTGTGGCTGGATCTGATAATGTTACAAAAGGTTGGAAACTTGGAGTGGATTTGTGATTGGAAGCCATCTGTTTGACAATGATTAACGCAGAGTACCTTTAAGAAGATATGAACTGAGTGCTTTAGGGGAGCTGAACTCTGATCGACCTTTTGAGTTCCATGATAAACAAATGCATGGTTTTCCATACAAAAAAGGTTCTGATGCATGCAAAAGATGACGAGCATAAACAATAATATATTCTTAAACCAAACAGGTTAAGTGAACGAAACCTACAAACGAGAGGGTTGGGGATTAAAATAAGACAGAGGAAGAAGAAAACAAAGCGTTCGTCAACGAAGGTGATGATGGAGGGGGAGAGAGATAAATAACCTGCCGGCTTTTTGGTCGCATACGGCTTCCTCACTGCTGCAGTGCGGCAGGTCGTTCAGCACTTCCCTGTCAAATGTGTTGTTGTACTGGTTGCCCTAAAGGGAGCTTTTCGTAAATAAGTCTTTAAATTTGCCTCTTTAACTAGCATTGATGATGACGTTATTTCCATCAGCTATTAGCTGGAAATGCTGTGCGATGTTCGATGCACTCTACCACCGTTTCACCGCACCTCCTTTCTTTAATTTTTAATTAGAAAAACTATATTAAAATTGGTTTCGATATTAATAATAATTAAATAAAGGGTGAGTAGGGGTCTACGCTACACGACAAAAAGAAGGGGAGCTCGATCGTTTGCAACGTGGACCGAGGAGATTCCTCCACGTCGCTCGATCGGAGTTAACCCCATGTCTCCCACCGTCTCCTAACCCGAGTTGTGTCCTCCCCCACCACTTTATTATAGACTTTCGCGAGCGCATTTCGCTCTCTCTCTCTCTCTCTCTCTCTCTCTTCCCGTCTCTTCTCTGTCTTCTTTGCAGAGCTTGCGCCGCCCGAGAAGACCAAACCTGCTTCCTTCTTGCCTTTCGCCCCCGAGTCTCGCCGGTTAATGGGATCCCGATTTGTCGGCACGGTTCTTGTTTTGTATCGGAAGAAGAGGGATTGAAGGTCTGCCTTTTTCCTTCTGATAGCGGGCCGCTTTGTTCGCCGTGTTATCGAAGAAGAAGAGGGATTGTTTGGGTCCGCTTGGTGTGTAACAGTGATCTGAAGGACTGGTAGCTGGTGAAAGCTTCTCCTTTTTTGGTTTCGTTCTTCTTTTTCTGTGTTGAAAGTTAGAGAGAGAAAGAGTGGTTTGGATGATGGAATTGGAGAATTCCTCCGTCATGACCGTCTCCAACTCTGGGTCCGGGGAGGCTAGCGTCTCCTCCTCCGGCCACCTACAGCCTTCCGCGCTGCAGAACACGGACCCGCCGCCGCCGCCGATTCCGGTAGTCAAGAAGAAGAGGAACCTTCCCGGAACGCCGGGTAAGTGGAATTAGGGCTGCTCGACAGCGTGAAGGTTATTTGATTATTGTTGTTGTTATTTGAATGGGGATGTCTGTGGTAGATCCGGAGGCGGAGGTGATCGCGCTCTCGCCGAAGGCGCTGCTGACGACCAACCGGTTCGTTTGCGAGATATGCAACAAGGGGTTCCAGCGGGACCAGAACCTGCAGCTGCACCGGAGGGGGCACAATTTGCCGTGGAAGCTGCGGCAGAGGACGGGAAAGGAGGTGCGGAAGCGGGTGTACGTGTGCCCCGAACCGAGCTGCGTGCACCACGACCCGTCGCGGGCGCTCGGCGATCTCACCGGCATCAAGAAGCACTTCTGCCGGAAACACGGCGAGAAGAAGTGGAAGTGCGATAAATGCTCTAAGAAGTACGCCGTGCAGTCCGACTGGAAGGCCCACTCCAAGGTCTGCGGCACCCGCGAGTACCGCTGCGACTGCGGCACCCTCTTCTCCCGGTATTCCGTCTAACACCTTCGCCGCATCACCAGCTGCTGTCGATGTTGTTGTGACGCCTAGGATTTGGATCTCGAATTCGTTGTTTCTGTTTTGCTCATGGTTTTCTGGTTCGGTTTTGGTAGGCGAGACAGTTTCATCACCCACAGAGCATTCTGCGACGCGCTCGCGGAGGAGAGCGCCAAAACCGGGGCAAAGCCGCAGGCGGCGGACGGAAAGGCAGCGGCAACTCAGGACGGAGCTGCTGCTGCTGCGGCAGGTCAGGACGCAATAGCGGCGACGGCGGAGACAGCTCCGGCCGCTGTGATGGCGGCGGCGTTGCCGCCACAGCAAGTGACACCGCTGGAGAGACAAGGTGGGTGGTTCTCCTCCTTTGTCCTCTTGTGTCCATCGTTTCGAGTCTTATTTTGGACTGCGGAAGAACGCTGTTATGGAAAGAGGAGATAAATGGAGGAGTATTGTCGGATCTGAAGCTTCCCAGGCAACAAGATAAAAAGTAAAACGCGCATTTAGCGGGGATTAGGACAGAGTTGTTGGGTTCTTCCGTCATCTGATGCTTTTCGAGATGCTCTCGTCGTGGATCCAAATGGAGAGGAGAAAGGTGGAGTCTGTGGTGTGTGGAGGAGGGGGAGGAAAACGACGTTTTGAGGGAGTTGTTTCGTTCCTTCCAAGGGGCTCTCTGATTCGAAACTTTCCATCGCAGTTGATGAGAGCTAAAGGGGATGGAATCAGAAGTTGCAAGAAATCTACTCATCTCCATGGCATCATTGCTCGTCTTTATACTGCTCTCTTTTGCTTTCCCTTCTCCTAAAACTAGCACCAGTAAAAAGGAGACCTTTATTATTTGGTCCCATAACGTGCTTGCGATCCCTTTACAGAGCCGGAGAAGCCCACCGCACTGCTGCAATACATGCCGCCGCTCTCAGCGTCGTTGGCCAACACCAGCGGTGTCACCACCAGCAGCAACAACAGCGGCAGCAGCAGTAGCAGCAGCACCAGCCTGTTCGCGAGCCTTTTTGCGTCGGCCACCACCGCCACCGCAGCAGGTCACGGCACCGCCACCTTATCCGACCTGATGGGTGCGATGGGACAGGTCGATCGGCCCTTCGTTGAACCTCCGTCGCTTTGTCTCGCCACCAACGGAAGGCCGGCGCCGTTGTTCTCGCCGCAGGCGCAGGCGCAGGCTCATGACCGGCGTCCCTTCGCTCCCCCGCCGCCCTCTCCGCACATGTCTGCGACCGCGCTGCTGCAGAAGGCAGCTCAGATGGGATCCGCGGCGACCGGGTCGTCCTTCCTCAGAGGCTTCGGCCTCGATGCAGCTCCCTCGGGGCAGCAAGAGAGTCTCCAGGATAGCAGCTTTCGATGGGGCCACCATCATCACGCGCAGCAGCAACAGCCGGAAACGGAGCCATCACCCATGTTATCAGCGGGGCTCGGGCTCGGACTCCCGTACGAGCCGGCCTTGATGATGGGATCCTCCCAATTGTTCGGGCCGAAACCGGCGACACTGGACTTTCTGGGTCTAGGAATGGGGCCGGTGGGCGGCACCCCCAACGGGGGGCTATCGGCGTTGATGACTTCGATCGGTGGCGGTGGCCTCAACATGGGACCAGGAACAGCTACCGGAGGTCGTGTAGTTTTTGGGTCTTTTGTCGTCTTAATGCATGTCTTAAATCACGTAAAATATAGTGGTACATATCGTTTCAAGAACATCGGTGTAGACATGTCTTATGCTTGAAGTTACGTGCGGCAGCCGACATCTCCTCCGTGTTTCCACCGGTTCAAGACGCAGAGCAGTGTTAAGACGGCGACGAGGGGAAGGAGACGTCAATCGGTGAGGGTGAGCCAAACTGACACATGGTGGACTGCGAGGAAGACACGAGAACCTCGTGCATTAACTCCTCAATATGAAAGCTATTACGTGGGGGCACTAAATGTCTGCAGAAGAGGACGAGGACGACGACGCCGATGCATATGAACTGCTGCCTTCTTCCTCCTTTCGACCACATAATCCGGGGCACTAAATGTCTGCAGAAGAGGACGAGGACGACGAGGACGACGACGCCGATGCATATGAACCGCTGCCTTCTTCCTCCTTTCGACCACAAAATCCTAAGTCCAAAGTGGCACAGTGATTGATGACTGGTGAAGCCTGTAATGGCTGCTCAGCCTGGGAAAGTGTCAGCGACCCCGCGGTCTCGTTCCAACATAACATCACCAGCAGTGAGAACTGAGAAGAGACGATGCATGTCGGAACGTGTAAGCTCTCACGCTTAAATCACGCTTAGGCAGTACTGATGAGGATAATAATAATGATGGGATACAAATTGACGTCATCTGCTCCCGTGTGATATCTCCTAGGTCACGCATACCGAAGAGCTACGGGAGTCGTCCGTCTCGATCTAACCTGACAAGCGCCTGGTCGAAGCAGATCAAAACGTCGCTCGAGGTACGTCACCATCCTACAGGAGTCAAGTTCTTCACGCAACGCCAATGCTGGTGTCAGACGTTATCGAAGGTATGACCCTGCTCCCTGCAAGCGGGCACATCAGGAAACGGTGACATTCCCTATAAAAATCCTCGCGTTCGGGGAGAAAAAAATGAGGAAAGGCAGAGATCAAATAAGAAAAACCCCCTCAGACTATCAACTGACTTTATCGTCGGAGGGGTCGGGCCGAGCTCTCCCGACCCGACCTGTGTGCAGGTACGAAGACAGAGCGCCTCCCATCGTACTTGTGGACACTAGCAAGTACCATCTTTTGTTGGAAATGAGATTGCCCTCTTCTCGTAGGTGTTTAACACGAGCTATCATCCTTTCTCAGCCTAACATCCACTTGGTTGAAGTTGAGATTTGTCTGCTCTCTTTGACTTTGACTTTCCTTCGGAATTAACTCTTCTTCAGATATGAAACATTATTTTATAATATTAAATCATATTAATTTTTAAAAAAATATATTATATTTTGAATACCAAATGGACATAATAAAATCGATCAGATTTGCTCAATCTTCAAATATTATGATGTTAAAAAATTGGGCGGACTTGATCTTTCTCTTTGTCGAAAAAAGTTCGATTATCTTAATTTCACTCGAGAAATATCTCATATAATCTGTGTTTGATTACGTCCGATAATATTCGTTTGATGGTAAAGGAATATTTATTCGATCAAATTATTTAGATTTTACTCGTATTGACCAAATTGACGATCAAATTAGTATTTGTTTGCTACATATGAAAAAAATAATTATAATAATTCTAGCATAACCAAAGAGGTCTCGTTATGCAACGGTTGATCAATAATTGTTATTAGTTATAAATAAATTTAAGTGTTTTAATGAGAACATTAAAACTCTTAGATGTCATTTTTACATGACATGTTTAATTTTTTTTATTCCCAATAATATATGAGGGAATTAAGTAACATTATTTTCCTTCTTAGTTATCTTCTTACGAGTTAAGAGTTATGACGCGAGGTATAGAAGGACGAGGACCTGTTCTTGAATGGTTTTGGCTCCGGCGATGAAGATGGCAGGAGCTCCGACCTGCCTCTCTCCTTCTTGTGTCATATCGTAAAACATTTCCTTGCTTTCCGGGATGGCTTCGTCTCGAGAGGAGGAAGAAGAGTCCGAAAAGAGAAGTGAGGACGGGGAGCTTATCTTTCGTCGTTTTACGCTTTGTTTGGAATATATTATTTATCCGTCACCTAAAAGAGAATTTTACTTTAAAAAAATCTGAACAATTTAAAATGTATTAATTTTATAGATACAAATATAATGTCAAGATTCACGCTAAACAAAATTACACTACTACTGGATCACATTTGGTTTCCTTATCTCTCCTTTGTTTACTCTCTCTGAGTCATTCGTATGATATCCAAACTATATATATAGTCTGCTCGCATTGACAATAGTTCAAGACATATACTTGCGAGTCGTCTCCTTCCTTGTCGTCCATGCGAAGAAAACACCAAGAAAAGATTATTAGAACTGATAGAGAATTGCTTTCCCATAGAATATTCTACAAAACATCTTGTCATATTATAACCAAGTATAAAAGCTTATTGTTAGCACAGTTATAGGTGATCATTTTCTACCCTTTATGTCAATATGCATATTTGTGCATATTTGTCGAATTACTAACTTAGACATCGAAAGGATTGGATCAAAGAATCTCTCTCAATATCGATCTTCATACATCTGGCACCTCGAGAGATCGATATTTCCACCTCATAGGCATCTTAGACAATCTTACGTACATGGGTCTAACCATGTTAAGTTGATCAGGATGTTAACAATATTTTTCTATAATATTTTTAGCACTAGAATAAGGGCTTAATATTGCATGAAGGTCTACTCATCGATCATCTAACTTAATACTTGAGCCAAAGGGTTTTCCTTCTGACCTACGATACTTCCACCTAAGGAGAATAATAGCCACTCTTTTTACACATCGATGCATCCAACTCAACATAGACACCAATGAGATACCGATACTTATTCAAAGACCCAAGTCGTTCTCGGAATTATCTCTACTAAGGTATTCTTAAATCTTACTTAATTTGAGCATTAGAGGAATCACATCAGAAAATCTCTCATGACCTCGATCTTCATACAAGTGGTATCTCGAAAGCTTGACGTTTCCACCTTGAAGACACATCGGATAACTCTATGTATATGATTTTAAAGAATATCATACGAAACTTTAAAATATTAAAAAAAATCATTAGTATCCCATAAATATTGATGAAATATAAATATTAGCATTAAATATGATTTTAAAAAAAAATTAAAAAACTGATTCTAATTTAAAAAGATAAATATAAAAAACACTTACACATACGTGATTTTGTCAAATTAAAAAATCTATCACCTGTCCACCATAATCCAATGAGCTAAATTACAGGAAAAAAAATACAAAAAATCACAAAATTTGATTTGTACACATACGTAATTTTATAAAATAAAAATTCTGCAAAAACAGATATCCCACACGCGACAACCCAATAAGAGGTTCTCCACTATTAGCAAGAGAGACATGGGGCCCGACTTAGGTTCAGAAATCACCAGGTGGGTAACGATGCGCGTAGGTTTAAAACTGGTATCTCCTATTCCTCCATGATTTTTTCCGGGTCCCACCTGATCCCCCCTCCTCCTCGTCGTCATGCTCATCTCCTCTCCCAATTCGCTCGACGCTGTACACCAGACAAAAACGAAGCAACTACTGGCCACCATCAGCAGCGAAAAGCAGACTTCAAGGGCGAGAGATATGCCCTCTTCTTCCCCCTTCCCCTCTTCTCATCCACAGCCACAAACCCCCCTTTGTCCTCTTCCTCGCCCACCCTTCCCTTCCAACTCCATCCCCTCCCTCTGCTCGCTCCCATCCGCCGTCTTCTTCATCAAGAATGCCGGATTCCATGATCGCAACCACCAAATATACCAAGCAATCGTAGTATCCGATCACCTTCCGCTGACATGGAGAGGCTCGGCGAGAGGGATCGCGTCCTCCTCGGCTACGCCTACCGCGATCCCTTCGGCAACCTCCAACAACCCCATCCCCCGCCGCCGCACCACCGCAACTCCGACGTCGACTTTGCCGACGTATTCGGTGGCCCCCCCAGGCGGTCCTCTTTCTACGAGCGCCGCCGCAGCTTGGTGGACTCGCTCGACTCCCAATCCCACTCTCGCCCCCTGTCCTCGGGGCTGGCCGACGAGAAGCCCGTGTTCGGGGAACTCGGAAGCCCGGCTCGGAGGCGGCACTTCGGCGACAATTTCTATGAGGACATATTCCCCGGGAGCGATTCTGGATCATCCACGTCGAGGAAGCTCGACCGGGACCCCTTCTTCCCTTCGGCCCCCGGATCGAGGGTTCTCAGCCCCAATCGTCCTGTTCTTGTTGGAGATTCGTCGCTGCCACCGCAGCTCAGGTTCGATGTTACCCTACTTGCATATTGAACTGTCTCTAGCGCTTGTCACTCAGGATTCAAGTCCCGTACTACGCTGGAGTTCCAGCTTGAGTCCCAAAGTTATTACCACCTTGTTTGATGCAGAACGTAGTGCAATCACGGAAACATATACCCTTTAAGCGCTCGCATCTGACGACCATAATCCATTTCACATATCCTCAATTACTGTACTCTGATAATTGTTTGTTGTTGTCCCCTTATACCTGCCAATTGCACGGCCATGTTGCTCTACTTGAAAGTAAGCGAGATAACCATCCATATGGAAAGATGATCTTTTTGGCTTCTTTTTGCTTTGATATTTCATTCATATACTGTTGTTGGTTTAACAAGCTTGTCCATTCCAGCCTCCCTAAGATGAGGTTCACGAAAGGCGTAGACCATCTGCCATTCAGTTCTCCTGTGCACCATGCTCCATACAAAAGTGAGGATGGAGATCCTGATGCATCCACTTTTCCATATTCACCGAGTGATTCCCAAGCAACTCCAGCACCTGATGATATGAGAAATGTCGGTCACGCTTTTTATTGTCAAAGCCCTTTAGCTAGTCAAACTTCTCGTGGCATGGGTAGGTCATCTGAAGCTTTCAGAAAGGGTAGTCAATCCGAAAGATATGCGACCAGTTTAGAAGGCTATATCAGCAGCAACAACTTTCATTTCTCTTTATACAAATGGGCAGCCAAAGGAGTGTCACTCACTCTATCTTCTCACTCAAAAAAGACAAATGATGTTGGTAGATGTAGTAGGCTACCTGAAGTGGTCATACAAGCAGATGACCTGCCATCTGATGATGACGATATGTCTACTTCAACCAGAGTATCCAACAATCAGACTGAAACTCATGATAACAAGGTATTAAGCGATGCAGGCTCAACAATTACTGATGATGTTTTGCCAGAGTCACATTCAAAGCACTTCAGCAGAACTTTTACTGGAAATTCAGGTACTTACTGGCCACAATTGACATTCTGCCATTGTCTGCTTTACAATTCTGATGTGTTCTTATCAAGTTGTAAATTTTAAAAAGTGCGAAAAGGGGCATTAACATGTCTCTTATGTTGTTTCCCTTGGCGTAGGTATGATCAGCGATAACATCAAAGAATTTTCTGTTGCTATACCTGATACTAAAAGACCTGAGTTAAAAAATCTTCATCATCTCTTCAAGGATGATTTTGAAAAAGATGGTAACAAGACATTTGCTCAAGTTGAGTTGGATAATGTTGTCATGGACCTATTTAAACTTATGCTTTTCTGACCTCAGGACATGAATCATTAGCTGAAAAATCAGGTGGTGGTCAAAGAGACATGAATGATGATTTTAATGCTAAGCAACAAGTGCAAGGACAAAACTCTGAAGAACATCTTGATGCGGTTTCTTTGGAAGATAAGATTCATGGGAGCAAAGTAAGAGGGAGGGTAAAAGAGTTCATCAAAATCTTCAATCTTGACGGTTCCCCAAAACGCAAAGGCACATTTGAGAGTGGAGATAGGAAGTCCAAAGAAAAGGACAGAGTCAAAAACAAATTAGAAGTCCAAGCTAGTGTTTCTGCTGCAAAGACAGATGAGGAAATGAAACCTGCCCCAACTACAGAGGAAGGAGTTTTTATCATAGACTCTTCTGAAGTAAGATGACTGATATGCCAAGAAATTTATCATAGAGTTACATGAGATGACATTCACTTCTTTCTTTGAGCTGATCCAAACCTATTTCAGGTAAATGAAACTTCAAAGAAGGATGAGATACCTGACTTCTATCCGAGCTCCAATGTTCCTTTGAGTAGTGACCCTTCAGAAAGAAAAAACACTTTAGAGCCAAGTTCTGGTTATTCTTCTCAACTCATGTTACATGATGTTTCCTAATACATATCTGAATTCTACAATTTTAACTGTAGAATGTTTTACATGGATTTTTGCTTTTGTTTATCATCTAGAATATTGGTCCAATCTAGCATATGGTTATCTAGAGCAAAAAGGAGTATGTGGAAGCTGAATTTTAAAAAAAATTCTTCTTTTCCTGAAATTCATAGGAAAATAAGTTGTCTTATATGAGTTTTGGTCAGGTCAATTCGGGATAAATACATCAGAAACTTCTGAACCATTATCTCATATCATGCAATTGATAGGCATCAGATGACTGAACTTATGAATTGGTCATTGCATAAAAGATCAGTTTATGTCAATTAATTTTCAGCATAATGAACTTGAGAGAATTTCAAAGCAGTAGACTAATGGATTCAGGAGCATGAAAAAAAAAAAACAAAAGAGAATAAATACAATCTTTTTTGTTTGTAATTTAGTCAAAAATAGGTAATTAGATAAGTCAAGTACCAGTTGTTCGCAGCTCTTTCTGATTTTTTTTTTTTTTCATTTGCATGACAGCAAGCGCTAATGTTACATCAGCTCCATGGATAATATACTAGATATTCATGTTATTTATAGTGTTCTGATTCATTTACATTTTATAACTCGTAAATCTCTTTCATTTATAGATTATAATTTCTCAAATTTCTAATTATTTCTTTTCCCCCAGATTCAACCCAAGAAAGCATTGTGGCTCCAGTTTGTAATGTTAAGGAATCCCATTTGGTATATTTTGACGGATGTTTGGTATGATCTTTTCTGCTATTTTTTCCTGCTATTTTTTATGTGGTTTTAGAACTTATGCTAGGAGAATTGTGTAAAGGGTTAGAAACATCTATACAAGTATTAGCTATTTAATCTTAAATGAATTTAGCAAAGAGTAAGCCTGATCAGTTTGAAAATTTCAAATCACTCGAATACTTGTCATTTGAAATGATGGTGATATTAATTCCGGGGAGAGTTACTTGACTCATGATTAGACAAGTTCCAATTTGGTGCATTTCTCATAGGTTCTCTCATCTTTGAATTCTAGTAGCATTATTTTGTAAACACTCCCAAACTTGAAAAGTTCATGCTTCATTACCTGCATGATGGCAGGGAACTTCCTATTGTCTATTGAGATGAACTGTAAGACCTAGTTGCAAGGCATGAATACTTTTACTGCTGCTGGGTGTTCATTCTGACATGTGGAATCCAACTTTTATTGTAAGAACTGCTTTTTAATTAGTTCATTCTGAAATTTCACATAAGCAGAAAAACCAGCACATCCCTTGACAATCGCTTAACTGTCATAAAAGCTCTCTGCTACTTGTGTCCTATGCCACATGCCAGACCAGGGAAGCTTACTTCCAATGTCTAGTTTCCAAAGTTCCTCCTTCATGTTTTAGTCAATCACATTTTACCCTCTAGTTTATGAAATTCAATAACAATCATATTTAGCTGAACCATCTTTCTGATGCTGCCTCAGATTATGTGAGACTACAGATTGTTGGAAATAGAGAAGAAGTGCATCATGTATAAGTAACGGGCAAGAAATAAGAAAAGGAGAAAATTTATGAATGTTTAAAAATGAAATTGCTTTCTGAAAGATATTAATAACTTGAAATCCTGCAACTCATGGACCCAGATATGTTGAAATCCAGCAACTTTGTAAGAACACTCAGGTTAGCTAGAATGATCTCTTCCCTGGTTAATATTTGATTTAAAAAAGACTAATCAACATAAAGGCCTCCTTGCTTGAAACTAACAAGCTTTTTGGATATAAATGACTTAGATTACATGAAAAATTAATAAAAAAAGACTTGCAGGCCCCACGTAAGCTGATTCATGGAAGTGGAAAGAAAAAGATCAACCACTGGTGGCTATAATCCACTATTCATCAACAAATCCCCTGATATCTGGTCTGGTAAAGCTGTTTTAGGTTGCATCCTTGTTGTGGGAACATGACATTTGTCACTCATGCTTATACCACTCTTTTCTGCTTGATAGAATGGTCTCTAAAGTTCTTGACTTGATCCATCATTGCAGTATTGGATCTATTACGTATATGCTTGTGCTGATTTACGGATGCTGTCAGTTCTTTGCAACACTTCCTGTGTACTAACATATTTGTCCTTTTGTTACACAGGTGGAACAACTATGTCAAGAACATATAGAAAATAAACAAACTCTTTCGCATCAAGACCAAATAAAAGTAATTGCTACCTAATTCTATTTAACAAGAAATGAATTATATGTTAATTAATGTTCTGAGAAAGATTGGCCAACTTGTTTATTTCAGATTGCAGATGCCAAAATACGGGAGTGGTCAAATGGAAAAGAAGGAAATATCCGATCATTGCTATCAACTCTGCAATATGTGAGTTTTGATTTCTAGCAATGATTGTCTAATAGTTACATGGACAATTGGATGCTATGCCCATTGTTTTCTTTCTTTGATACATCCAGGTTCTTTGGAAAGAATGTGGATGGAAACCAGTTCCACTTGTTGATATTATTGAAGGAACTTCTGTGAAGAGAGCATATCAGAAGGCGCTGCTTTGTCTGCATCCAGATAAGCTACAGCAAAGAGGTGCTGCTGAGCATCAGAAGTATATTGCAGAAAAGGTTTTTGACATTTTGCAGGTACTTGGGATTGTTTATTGACTTTATTCATTATGTGTTGTACATCCAGTTGCAGGCATTGTTTTGTCTTGACTTCAATATCACAGTTTATCTACTTGTTAATAATATATATGTGTGTGTGTGTGTGTGTGCGTGCATGCACATACATATACATATACATACACATACATACATACATAAATAAATATCATTCACATTCATATTCATCATCAGTCCCTGTGATTCTCATGTAGGTTATGCAAATTTATGTATGGACAAGTGATATAGATCTTATAAAATTCAATTCAGTGCATGCTATAACTTGAATTCTGACAATTGGAAGGAGTTTTCTTTAGGGGAGAAGGGAGTTGGTTTTGGCATTTATACAAATATAACATCTTGTCTCCAACAGGCAATTGTTACTGATTGTTGACAAAAATGGTTGTGATTCCTGATGGCATCTAAATTATGAATAATACCTTGGAATGACAAACTACAAGATGTTTCATTGCACTCCTTTAACTTGTCGGGGATTCTAATGAGTCAGATATGGATGTAAACGTCATAAGATCTCTCTGAATCTGATACTTAATGGATCAGAAATGAGGATCTTTACCCAGAATTTTGGGTAGGGTTTGAATCATTTATTGGACACATTATTGGGTGTAGATCTAAGACCCTCACCTGATACAATTATATTTATGGATAAAAAATGAGTATCTATTCAGATCTTGTATGAGACTCTAGGTTGACCATCTGAAAGTTCCATTTCATCTTGCAAACTATGTTCTTAAGACAGCATTGTGAGATATATATATATAATTTTGCTGATAAGTTGTTTAGCTGCAGGATGAAGTCTTCACACTAGACAAGCAAGAATGTCCCTTTAGATAGTTAAATGATTTATAATTGAACTGTCCTTTTTTGATATTATAAATGAAGTGGATGGTTGAAATTGATTGACACCGTTGTATTTTTTTTTTGCTTAAATACAAATTTGATTTGTTTCTTTTTCTCCTTGCAGGAGGCATGGGATCAGTTCAATTCAGCTACTAATGTCTTTTGATGCTTGGCCATATACATTTCCTATTTTTCTGGTGTGCCAACACGGCACATCTACATGTTTGTTCTTTCAAAATTTATAGATGGATTGGTTATTTATTCTGAACAAATATACTTGTGTTTTTCTCATTAGTGCTACCACCATATCCAGAATCTTTACCCATATAATAACTCTTAGCCCTTTAGCAAATGAATTCGTCATTTTGTTCACAGGCTTGAACCTTGAAACAAAAATTATGTCTAGTAAGGCTCCATTGTTGATAATGGACTATCGATGTACCGGTTTTTCTGTATCTCCGCTGGATTATTTTGGACTACGCGTTTTGATCTAAGCATACATCTTCATAATCATTTTTTTTGGAAACAATATCAGGATTACTGAGATGACTAAATGGCATTTTGGCCATCATATATTGTGTTTTCCTCATACATGTCAAATGATTAGTTGTTGAAATCTTTATCATGTTTGGATCATTAAAGTCTAGTGTATCTCCTGGTTCTGATTGCAGAAACTCTTTACCTCATCCCATGTTTTAGATGGAATCTTGTGTGAGATATGGTAACAAAACGTTGTTTCTTTTTGTCCTTGTGTCTCATTCATTCTAATATGACAATTTGTCCAAGTTTTCATTCAAGATAAAAAGTCTTTGTTTAGGAGCTTGCAGGCCACACATGCAATGCAACTGTACCTTGATGTTTGCTTGCACATATAAGTAGCACAAGGACAAAGAAGGGGTGAGGTAGGTGGTAGGTCTTTTAGCTCGACCACCTGGGGTGGTGGACAAACAGGTGCTGTGAAAATGATCGAGGGCCAGTAACGAGAGTGAATCCGCCGAGGAGGAGGAGAAGAAGAAGAAGCAGGTGTGGCTTTAAAGAGGGAGAAATCTTTGGATGGACCAGCGACTGCGTGTCATTTAATGTTCACTCACCCACTCATCTTTACACGATTGCCTCACTTGCATGGCTTCCATATATGCATATGTTCGGGGGTAAGAAATTAATGTACCTTCTAATGACTGAGAAGCCAGAATAACACACAGACTCATATACCCCCCAATGACTAACAATAATATCAGTAACGCCAGTGAGAGTAAGGGAACAAAAAGGTCACCTTTGAGCTTTTTCATCTTTTTCTCGGCGTAGGCTATCTCTTCTTTCTCCCATCAACACATATTTGTTGTCGTTGGAAAGCATTGGGAAAAGCGCGCCTTCCTTTATTTTACTGCGCAACAACGACAGCTGCGGGCAGGCAGACGGGGCCAAGCTTTGCCCTCTCTTCCTGAGACCACCGCAGCAGCACTGCGATCGATACCCCCACCCCCGGATCAAGCCAAGCCCACCTACCAGAGGCGCAGATCTCTACCTCGCAATTAAATCTCTCGACATCTCTCCCGTCTCCCCCCCCCCATGATTGGGGTCGCGGCGGAGGGCCGGTGGTGATCCCTCCGTCTCTCAAGATGCCGCCTTTACCTCGTGGGCTGTCGCGGGCGATGACTTGATCCCGGGGGTTTCCTTGGAGCAGGGTGAGTCCGTCTCTTTCCCCTCTGTTTCAACTACCTCTTTTGGGTCACCCTTTCTTGAGCTACTCGTTTGAAAAATCTTGTAAGAGATCATTTTTTGTTCGAAGGGATTTCGGACGGATGTAGCTAAATATTTGGTCTTTTGGTTCTTCTTTTTGTCTTCACCTTCCGAATGTAGGTAGATTCCTCTTGATTTCAGGGTAAACTAGGTTTTATTGTGAGCCAGTGGTGGAATAAAGATCGCCTTTTTAGCAAACGTACGTGCGGTTTGTCAAAAGTTCAATAAATGTAAAAACTTATTCTCGTGTGCTTCGATTGCTGCCTCGAGAAATAATGTTTCTCCCACCTTTTTTTGGCAGTGTGCATCCAGTAGCCACTTATTGGACGGGGTTTTGTGTTGCTTTGTTCTTCCCGGCCGTATAAATCAGGGCACGGTTTTTGCTTATCTACTTTAGTTATGCGCTTTTTCTCCTCGAGTGCTCGAGTCGTTCTTCATTGCTTAGGGTTACGGTTAATTACCAGTTGATCTATTCTTCGATTGCTCGGGTTTGCTGGAGTTATTTTTTCCTCTTGTTTCGAGCCTTTTATATGGCCGGCGATATCTTATATTGTGAGTGTGATAACGTATGGACTTTAATGCTCCTTAGCTTGAATCAATCGAGTAGCTGCCTTTAATTTGTTGTTTTTTTGTTCCTCCCGGATAAAAATATTCTTAGTAATTCTTTTCGTCTCTTTCCCTTGGAACAAATTATTATCTTTCTTTTACTTCGTTTTCCTAGCATTCCTTTGCTCTTGGCAGTATTTGTTGCTGTTCTTGCAATTCAAGTGATGCTAATTTGATGTAAGTTATCAGGATTACTTTTGAGAAAACAAGCATTGAGAAATTTCTGCGTGGTTCCTCTCGTCAGCTCTTTGACAGAATAACCCATCTAACAATTGATGTTTCTATTATTTTCTGATAGTCTGTTAACCTTTCTCTCTCTCTCTTTTTTTTTTTTTTTCACATGAAAGAACATGAAGTCAGGCTACAAAAAGGCTTGGAAATCCCTGTTGCCTCTTCGGCTAAATAGGAGATCTTCCACTCGGTTTTGTATGTTCTCAAAGGTTCGATCGGCCAGCAGAACATCAGGAAATGCACCTGTTTATCTAAATGTGTATGACTTGACACCAATTAATGGCTATATGTACTGGGCAGGCCTTGGGATATTTCACACAGGTGTTGAAGGTACAGTTTTCTTCAGCAGCTTATCGATGTATGTGCCAATAAGCATCATACCTACTAAAAGAATCTTCAGCATCTTATAAATGCTTGTGCAAAGGAGCAGACGTTGTATAAAAGTAATTATAAGAATTTTTACCATTTAAATCTTTAACAGGCAACTAATGAGAAGCATGTTTGCAATGATATCTTTCGAATTTTAAACATGCCTATCGAGCTGCCTGTTCGAGATTTGAATAGTGAAAGATCTTACATATGCTTAGCTGCATGAACATTTGTAAGCTGTTTTTCTTTTTAGAAGGTAGGCTGCTTATGGGCATTGTATTATAGTTGTTATTTCTTTAAGCAATCAAATTAATTCTATTAGCTCACCATATGTGCAGTAAGTATAGTTGACGAAGATGCTTTTGTGTTGTCAATCTACAAGTTACATTGTAGCAAGGACCCAAGCATGAAGGACATGAAAAATGGAGAAAAGAGGAGAGGAAGAGAGACAACAGACAGTATTTATGTGGTTCGACCAGTAGGGCTACTTCCATGGGTGATAGTTTCAAGAAGTTTTACTAAGATGGAAACAAGTACATGAATGTGTTAGTATTAGACCTTCGTAATCGGATTTCTCCAATTCGAGGAGGAGAAAGGCAATGAGGTGCCAAGCTAGAGAAACTAGCAGCCTTGTTGCTGGAAAATTAGTAGGGAAAAACAAGTCCCCATAGGATAATGTAAGTGGCTTTCCATGACATTTCTATAGGGACATCAATCCCCAATCCTAACCACAATAGGCTAGATTTATATTGCTAACCAAAATATCCTTGAAACCAGCTAAAAACCTGATACTTCAGTTTTCGACTAGCCTTAACAGATCCTCACTCAGATCTTGTCCACAGTCTATTTAGGCATGTGTGGTTTTAGTATTTCATCCACCCTCTTTTCGTTGTCCGACTTGTATTGGCATAGGCTGGCCAACTGTAAGTCTCCTTTTTTTTCATGAGACTAGGAATTCTCTTTTGCTGCTCATCTGTGGAGTTGCAAGCCCTTCTTTTCTAGTCAGAATGGTCACATCTGCTGATCAACAGACCCCCCCAAGACCAGGGGCCCGAAAATGTTGCTATTTTCTTTTTTTACATGAAAGATTGTTAAGAAAACTTACGTCTTATATAAATACTAGTAGTTGTGAGGAAAAATTGATGTTTGATTACTATAACAAATCGGTAGTTGAATTATTACTTCCATGTCAATTTTGTGGGGTTAGTAGTCTCCTTTATTTTACCTTGTCTTTACATTCTTATGATAAAATCAGTTATCTGTCATGCACTAATATGACTTTAACCCTCATTCTTAATATATCTATATATATTCTTGCAGTTCATGGGGTGGAATATGCATTTGGCGCACATGACTATCCAACAAGTGGAGTCTTTGAGGTTGAGCCTCATCAATGTCCAGGATTCAGGTTCAGGAAATCAATTTTCATGGGTACAACATGTTTAGACCCATTTCAGGTTCGAGAGTTCATGGAAATTCAGTCTGTAAATTATAATGGAGACACCTACCACTTGATCACGAAGAACTGCAACCATTTCTGCCAAGATATCTGTTTTAAGTTGACTGGTAACTCAATTCCAAAATGGGTGAACCGACTTGCTAGGATAGGTACAACTTTTTGTTCGAAATACGAGCCAGTCTATTTCTAGAAGAATTATGAGAATTTTATGGTGATCTTGAACTACTAGAGTTTGTTTTTTCAAATGATCTACCTCTTGAATGACTCAGAATATTGGTTTTCACTTTATGACCATATTTTGATAACAAGGTATTACCATTAAAACTGCAATACATGGCATGCAAATGACTGATGTACTTTCAGCACATCTGTTATCATCACTTGAAAACTAAGTTAGTGCCACACTAAATATTTCATTACGATTCTGGATACAATTTAATAGTGATTCGTTAATAACATGATTCTTAGAGATGAAACATGGTAATTGAAGAATGTATCTCATATTTAAAGTCACCGAAGGTGCTTAAAGTTTCCATGAGGATTGTGAGTCTTATGTTTCCTAAGATATTTTTGAAGAAATTTGTCAATCATTTTGTCTGATTATTGTGGACAAGGATCCAAATGCATTAAAAAAGACTTGACATTCTTGGCATCTTTTGCAACGACATATGCTAATTCTCCTTTTAGTTTACATTTAGTTAAATGTTACAGGAAAGTTTTTATCCACTATCTGAATGTCCAGGGACTGTACCTCATGTTTGAAAGCATTCTTCATTTGTCAAAATTATGAGCTTGGAAATGTCTTATTCTCTTTGTATCCATTTGTTCGTGATCAGCAGCATGTTACTCATTACGTATCTATTTTATCTAATCTCTTCTTATTCTAAGCTCGTCATACGACTATCAATCTTCCTGGACATATCAAATTATCTAGTGATGTACTTTTCTGCAGGTTCCCTCTGCAACTGCCTACTGCCCGAAGCCCTTAAGATAACTGCTGTTCAACATGACCCAGTTCCGCAAACCAAGGATGGTGAGAGGAGGAGGCTGAGGAGTGCTTTCAGTTGTCTGTCCTCGATTTCTATGCGTCAGAAACGCTTCTCTGCTGCTTCTCTGTTATCACCTCCATTTAGAAGTGCCTTTCATATTGGGAGTTAGGTCTGGTGCCATTCCAATAAAGAATACCTGAAAATAGCAGGATCTGTTGTCAAGAAAAAACCTGATGGTTTCTTAGTTTTCTCCGGTGGAAAGCTTGTGAATGCATATCTTAGTACAGAAAGATGGCTACCCATAATGTGCTATAAGCTTTGACCTTGTTGTATAAGCTTGTTGTGGATAGGAAAGCTACGATCACTAAATGATGTGCAATGCTTCTGTTATTTGTTAGTTTGCTCACTTGAACAGAGACTTTTGTAGCACTGATCATCTGAGGTTTGTTGTATGATTGTTTCATAGAAGCAGTACCCAAATTTTTGGATATCTTCTTTACCCACATTCCTTGAAATATTAATGCTTGATTAGCGTTCTTTTATGGTACCGTTGATATTTTCTTTTCTGCTTGACATTTTAGGACACTATTGTGGCTGTTAGTACTCAAGCAAGAACAATGCTCTTCATATGCTACTACTGCTCAGACAGGTCAAAATATCATCACGTTGATGGACATATTGATGTGATTCAGCAACAATGCTTTTGTTATGCTGTTGCATTTTCATTGATCTATTAATTGAACCATGTTTTGACAGTTTCAATTGGGAACATGGTTGACAAACACACTTTTGTGTCTGAACTCATTGTATCTGCAATGCCTCAGGATTCTCTCTTTTTAACTTCCATGTCTATTTCTTGGCCCAAAGTCTTGAAGCTATAGCAGGATGCAACCAAATCTAAGGTATGCAATGAACTGTTTTGCAATTCATGGTGAAAGATTAGCTTGAATAACTGTATTATGTTTTATTTTTTTGAGGTTGAGCCTCATCAATGTCCAGGATTCAGGTTCAGGAAATCAATTTTCATGGGTACAACATGTTTAGACCCATTTCAGGTTCGAGAGTTCATGGAAATTCAGTCTGTAAATTATAATGGAGACACCTACCACTTGATCACGAAGAACTGCAACCATTTCTGCCAAGATATCTGTTTTAAGTTGACTGGTAACTCAATTCCAAAATGGGTGAACCGACTTGCTAGGATAGGTACAACTTTTTGTTCGAAATACGAGCCAGTCTATTTCTAGAAGAATTATGAGAATTTTATGGTGATCTTGAACTACTAGAGTTTGTTTTTTCAAATGATCTACCTCTTGAATGACTCAGAATATTGGTTTTCACTTTATGACCATATTTTGATAACAAGGTATTACCATTAAAACTGCAATACATGGCATGCAAATGACTGATGTACTTTCAGCACATCTGTTATCATCACTTGAAAACTAAGTTAGTGCCACACTAAATATTTCATTACGATTCTGGATACAATTTAATAGTGATTCGTTAATAACATGATTCTTAGAGATGAAACATATGGTAATTGAAGAACGTATCTCATATTTAAAGTCACCGAAGGTGCTTAAAGTTTCCATGAGGATTGTGAGTCTTATGTTTCCTAAGATATTTTTGAAGAAATTTGTCAATCATTTTGTCTGATTATTGTGGACAAGGATCCAAATGCATTAAAAAAGACTTGACATTCTTGGCATCTTTTGCAACGACATATGCTAATTCTCCTTTTAGTTTACATTTAGTTAAATGTTACAGGAAAGTTTTTATCCACTATCTGAATGTCCAGAGACTGTACCTCATGTTTGAAAGCATTCTTCATTTGTCAAAATTATGAGCTTGGAAATGTCTTATTCTCTTTGTATCCATTTGTTTGTGATCAGCAGCATGTTACTCATTACGTATCTATTTTATCTAGTCTCTTCTTATTCTAAGCTCGTCATACGACTATCAATCTTCCTGGACATATCAAATTATCTAGTGATGTACTTTTCTGCAGGTTCCCTCTGCAACTGCCTACTGCCCGAAGCCCTTAAGATAACTGCTGTTCAACATGACCCAGTTCCGCAAACCAAGGATGGTGAGAGGAGGAGGCTGAGGAGTGCTTTCAGTTGTCTGTCCTCGATTTCTATGCGTCAGAAACGCTTCTCTGCTGCTTCTCTGTTATCACCTCCATTTAGAAGTGCCCTTCATATTGGGAGTTAGGTCTGGTGCCATTCCAATAAAGAATACCTGAAAATAGCAGGATCTGTTGATCAAGAAAAAACCTGATGGTTTCTTAGTTTTCTCCGGTGGAAAGCTTGTGAATGCATATCTTAGTACAGAAAGATGGCTACCCATAATGTGCTATAAGCTTTGACCTTGTTGTATAAGCTTGTTGTGGATAGGAAAGCTACGATCACTAAATGATGTGCAATGCTTCTGTTATTTGTTAGGTTGCTCACTTGAACAGACTTTTGTAGCACTGATCATCCGAGGTTTGTTGTATGATTATTTCATGGAAGCAGTACCCAAATTTTTGGATATCTTCCTTACCCACTTTCCTTGAAATATTAATGCTTGATTAGTGTTCTTTTATGGTACCGTTAATATTTTCTTTTCTGCTTGACATTTTATTTACTCTTGTAGACACTAATCTTTGATAAACTAAAGTAGTGCATGGTTCCTGTCAATTTCTTGAGTTGTGTGGCAAGTTTTGAGTTCTGTTTCTGTTGAGAAAGCATTTGATAGAGCATCATTGTAATGGCAGGACACTATTGTGGCTGTTAGTACTCGAGCAAGAACAATGCTCTTCATATGCTACTACTGCTCAGACAGGTCAAAATATCATCACGTTGATGGACATATTGATGTGATTCAGCAACAATGCTTTTGTTGTGCTGTTGCATTTTCATTGATCTATTAATTGAACCATGTTTTGACAAACACACTTTTGTGTCTGAACTCATTGTATCTGCAATGCCTCAGGATTCTCTCTTTTTAACTTCTATGTCTATTTCTTGGCTCAAAGTCTTGAAGCTATAGCAGGATGCAACCAAATCTAAGGTATGCAATGAACTGTTTTGCAATTCATGGTGAAAGATTAGCTTGAATAACTGTATTATGTTTTATTTTTCTTATTGATAAACTCAAGCATTCAATATTGGTGATTTGTTCTTAGCTCTTTGGTAAATCTGTTGCATGGCTTGCTGGATCCTTTGTTATCATGCACCTGCATTGGACTTTGCATACTCGAAGGAAATGATTTGACAGTCGACAGGTTGCAGGATAAAAAGAAAACATCATAGATGATAGATATTAGAACAGCAATGGGAACTTTTTGATTCATTCCCCTCATTGTCTCTTTCAATCCTTTCCATAGAAAGTCCTATCATTTTCATGATAATTAATCTACAAAACTCATCATCTCATTTTATGCATAAGAGTTCAGCAGCAGTAGATTAAGTTTCACCAAATAAATGCTACAAGCTTAATCCCAGTTATTAGTTACATGTATTACAGGAGAGTTCTCCTGTGTTGGAACTACAAAATTGCTCTTCTGGTGAGATTAAAACCTCTTTTGCCACCTGATGTGTTTGAGACAACAATAAGAAGGCTCACAAAACTGAACACTTAGAACACAATCCCTTTTACACATAAGATTAGATGATTCCTACAGCAGCCTTACTTTACAGCAACAAATTCTTGTTGATGTCAGTGAGGAGAATGATGCAGTGGAAGAGGCTTAACTGGTGAGGATTAATCACATAAATCATGACAACAATGGCAATAACTTTTACACACCATAGAAATTAGCCCACTCCATCATGTAGCTATTGAAGTTATACTCTTGTATGTTCATGAGGTCAGCTTCTCCTTCCACCCCAAACTCTCCGACTGATGGATGGTGGCTAACAGTTGACAGGGATGAGCTCGGGCTGCTGCCGCCTCTCTCGGCGTTGCTGCCGGAAGCGCCAGCCCCGCTGGCGCCCGACGAGAGCTTCCTTATCTCCTCTTGGGCTTCCAAAAGCTTCCCCTTCAGTTTGAACACCTGCAATTAGAACCATATGCTTAGTTAGCACCAGGAAGATCCGAGAAGGAACCGCTGCCGCAGAATAGATTAATACGTCGTTCTCGAGGTGGCATTTCTCGAAGACGACGGCGTCGTGAGCCATCTTGAGCTTGGCGTAGGCCTCCTCCACCTGCTTGTTCTTGTGCCGCGCCCGCCGGTTCTGAAACCAGACGGCCACCTGCTTCTGGCCGAGCCCGAGCTCGGTAGCGAGGTGGACCTTCCTCCCCGACTCCAGCTTCCTCTCGTCCTGGAAGCTCATCTCCAAGAACTTCAGCTGCTCGTCGCTCAGCCGCTTCTTCTTCGCGTCTCCTCCCGCTCCGTCTCCCTTCGCCTTCCTCCTCCTCCGCCGCGTTCTTGTCTCGCCTACCGACGACGCTGAGGAAGACCACGAAAGGGAAAGCGTTTAGCTCTTGCAACGCACGTCGTCATCACCTCCAACAGATTTGGACATGTACAGGTACCAAAATAAGGCTTAAAATTTTAAGTTGAACAGTTTGTAAATCACTACCATAAAAAATATTTTTACACAACTTTCGTATAAAAGACTTAAATTGACTTATAAGCAAGGTTCGTAATATCGAACCGTATTGGTGTTTTGACCTGGGCTCGATACGGTACGGTATGGGTGTACTGAGCACTGTAGCAGTGCTACAGTATACTGCTATAGTGCTGTAGTATACTGTTATAGTGCTACAGTATTATAGTCGAAAACCGGTACATACTGCCCCAGTCCGCGTACCGATAACTCGTCGGATCGGTATATACCACTCGTACCGGATGGTACACGTCAATACGACAGACCTTACTTATAAGAACTACGTGAGTAGTAGAACAAGTACTTCAAGCGTGGATAAACTCACGAGGGAGGAGGAGGACGAGGAGGACGAGGAGGGAGACTGTTGCTAATGCCCATGGTTGAAGTCTCGAGGCTTACTTATAGGAGGACGGCAGACTCAAAAGGCCTCAGAGGATGGCCAGAATGACATGAATGCCATGGTTTAAAATGGGGAGAGGCGTGTGCGAAGATGAAACCGAGCTGGGAGATGGCCATTGCCATTTTGTTCGGGTCTTCACACGGTTGTCGTCGGCGTTCCACTAACCGTCTTTCTTCGACGACATTGTTGACTGTCTCAGTGTTTATGGTAGTTTTCATGCAGTCACAAAAAGTAACACCCCCCGCCTCTTGTTCTTTATTGCAAGCCGTAAGCCACTGTCTTTCTTCTCCATTTAAATTCATTTGATAGCTACTGCTTTTTCCACATTGAGGGATTATGAATTCATTGTTACTCAAAAAGACAAACTCAAGTAGATCAGCAAGGGTTTAACTTTCAGTTCTTGTGGTACAAAAAATGCTAGCGCAGTCCTATAACAATTTATGTGCCCATCTCACTAGATATTAAGCTTTTTCATTCTTCTTATTATGCTTTCATATCAAATTTAATTGGATATTTCAAGGTGACAACAGATTGATGTACATGCTGATGAAGTGCAACCACCAATTCAGAACTCAGATTGAAATGCAAATGTTATGCCTTCAACCTCCATTGCTAAATCTCCAGCCATGCCTTTCAAAATTGATGTGGGTCTTCAATTATGCTTCTGCAGTGTTTAGAGAGAGAGAGAGCGAGTCAACATCCCTCTTCTCCCTATTCCAGTCCGTAATCTACTGTCTCTCTCTCAATCGGATGGAGAGGTAGAAAGAGTATGGGTTTGGTGGATTGCTTTTGAAGAGTACTTTCTGCTTACTATATTCCTTCTCTCTCTCACTCTCTCTCTCTGTTCATGTGAATGCCAAAAATGGTCCCCGCGGAAGATGTAGTACGGAATGATGGCCGGCCTCCTGTGCATCCTCGTGGGTCTTTGTCTTGATCCGAACTCATGCCTATGACTTGGTTAATATTATGTGCCTCTGATGCATGTGGCAAGCGTGTAGCTCCCTAAAACCATTGATGAGACGAGCTGTGGCCGAGGAGAAGAGAGAGAACTCAAGCTCAAAGGGTTGGTGAAGAAGATAACTTGGCCTTTGGGCACTAAAAGGGAGTGCACATGGGACGCACCTCAAACGCTTTCGCTTTCAACACCGCGTCACCAAAACTTGGGAGTCCCGAGAAGGGCGCCTAAGAGCTCTATCGGTGCACAGGTGTCGCCATCTCGTGTACCCCTCTGAGGCCGATGACCATTATTACCATCTTCCTTGCAGCTTGCAGTGTCTTCTTCTCATCAATCTCTCTCGTTTTGATGCGCAGTAAGAGATTACAAGGTTATATTTCTATCCGTGTCCTTACAAAGGCAGGTGCCACACTTCCATTCGGCATCATTTAGTCAAACATTGTACTAAGTGTTCATCATGATTTTAGTTTATGTGCAAGCAAGTTTCACATGCCACATGAGAGTATGTTACCGTGCGTAATGAAGCATCTGATTGATGAAGGACATGTCCTTGAAGCTTTGTAGTAGTTTACATGGGAGGAAGCCAGCATATCTGTAGCACCAAAACACATGATTTAATCATGCTTCAGTTCGATTTCCTTTTACCTGAGTGTCACTTCTTATCATGGAATATTCTGCAGCTGTTCCAGTGAAATGGACTCGGCAAGGTTACATCACAATTGTATGTGGAGGAAGGAAGAAATGGAGACATGGGAGCCTGCGGAGTTGCAGGCGGATATCCTCTTTGAGACAGTCCTTATCCTGGAGTCTTTTGTAGCAGCACTTGTGTTCTTCCTCCAGCTAATACTAGCTCATCACCTTTTCTGCACTTTTTTTTGTAGTTGGCAGGATCAGCTTATGAGTGGAGATGAAGTAATCCACACCTCCATCTTCTCGATCATATCCAGTGTCTTAATCTTTGGTTTTTGTCGGATAAGGTAGACTAAGATGAAGGTGGGGGAAACTGAATCCTTTCCTACTACAATTTCTATTAAGAACAATGTGTTCCATTCATCTCTCTTCTCCTTTCTTCTGTTTGGCTGTGTCATGCATGTACTGAGCCAAAACCAGTGTGTCAAGAGACTGCTTAAGCTTACAGATAAAAAGTCACAGACATGAAACCGTAACAAGGAAGAAGAACAGGAGCTCGTCATGTGCCAATCTGATTCCTGCTTACCACTTGCGCAAAGCAAGCTCATTAAGATAAAAGAGTTGCAGTGTTGTGAGGATAAGCATCGGTAATCCACTGGGAGAAAGGCCGAAGCACTGTACTTGTTTAGTAGAAAAGATTATAGCATGCTTTGTGTTCGATTCTCTCACATGCTTAACCCTTCTTCACAAACCAAGGTTAAGTCCTCAAAACAGATGCTTGCCATGCTTCTCTCGGACACCCCCCCCCTGCTCCCTGTTTCCCGATTTCCAACTGTGAGGAGGTATCGATCATGAAGATTCATCGCACCCCTCAAAGTTACAGCCTTTTAATGCTGGCTTATGGCTGGCTTGCACTGACCGACTCATGCAAGCCATTAAAGCAAACTATGCTTCGTCTCCATCAACGATGGACACAACTTGGCGTGTGGTTCGTCATGGACTTTTAACTCGGGTTGTTGTCATCTAACATGCTAAGATTCACGTAATCCAGCTTTAGGCTATCCTCGAATCGTGGCAGGACGTGAGGTGGCACGGAGATCGAGGTAAACTGGATTCTTTGTTTGATTGGATTGAAGGAGGGACCGATCCCCGAGTCAAGGTGATTGTTTAGGGATGCCGAATGAAGCTGACTCGAGGCCAAGAGATGAACAGTGGCTTGAAGGACTGGTTGAACAGTGACAGACAAACACCATACTTAGCACCTTATGATGGCAACAGGAAAAGATAAACTAATGGGAGTGGTGATGGATTCCCTACTTAATCATTAAGACTTGGGTTTAAGGGGACAGTGGACAGCTAATATAGCCTTGGAAGAGCAAAACGTGGCCATCTAATCTCCTCTATTTCAGAGCCTTTATGCACACCGATTCGAAGCTGTCATTTGTTTGTGTTATTTGATGTGGAGAAGATTGTTAGACTGCAGCTACATACACTTGGCTTCTTCTTCTTTGTATCATCAACCTCTCTGCTACTAATATGACATATCAAACAGTCTGGTGGTGCTGTTCAATCCACTGGTGAGGTTTGCTTTAGAAATGGTGGTCAATACAGGTGTTGTAAACCAAAAAGTTCTGCTAATGATCAAGTGGGTTGGTACCAAAATAAGGCTTAAAATTTTAAGTTGAACAGTTTGTAAATCACTACCATAAAAAATATTTTTACACAACTTTCGTATAAAAGACTTAAATTGACTTATAAGCAAGGTTCGTAATATCGAACCGTATTGGTGTTTTGACCTGGGCTCGATACGGTACGGTATGGGTGTACTGAGCACTGTAGCAGTGCTACAGTATACTGCTATAGTGCTGTAGTATACTGTTATAGTGCTACAGTATTATAGTCGAAAACCGGTACATACTGCCCCAGTCCGCGTACCGATAACTCGTCGGATCGGTATATACCACTCGTACCGGATGGTACACGTCAATACGACAGACCTTACTTATAAGAACTACGTGAGTAGTAGAACAAGTACTTCAAGCGTGGATAAACTCACGATTTAAATTCATTTGATAGCTACTGCTTTTTCCACATTGAGGGATTATGAATTCATTGTTACTCAAAAAGACAAACTCAAGTAGATCAGCAAGGGTTTAACTTTCAGTTCTTGTGGTACAAAAAATGCTAGCGCAGTCCTATAACAATTTATGTGCCCATCTCACTAGATATTAAGCTTTTTCATTCTTCTTATTATGCTTTCATATCAAATTTAATTGGATATTTCAAGGTGACAACAGATTGATCTACATGCTGATGAAGTGCAACCACCAATTCAGAACTCAGATTGAAATGCAAATGTTATGCCTTCAACCTCCATTGCTAAATCTCCAGCCATGCCTTTCAAAATTGATGTGGGTCTTCAATTATGCTTCTGCAGTGTTTGGTAGACAGCACAATGTGGTGAAGGCCAGCAGCTATAACATACCATTACCTCAATACACATCACATGGAGAGGAGCCCTCATGCTGTGTCTTTGGACCCAACAATACATTCTTTGTACCAAGCTGGTTTCATGTTTGGTTTAGAACCACAAAGTAATTATTGCATCCTGAGCTCCAATTAACACTTGCAAAGATTCAAACAGGTTTCCAAAAACCAGCTTGCAAAGATTGTAATCAAGCTGGGTAGATATAATTCTATATGAAAACAAGAAATGAATGGTAGTTCAACATGTATCAGTGATGTTGATGGAAGTATCCCATTGAAGTTTCCAGGTTTACAAAATTGCAAAAAGATTGTGGTGAGAGGCAGAGCAGAAATAATTCCACAACTGTAAAATGAATGAAAAAATCATGCAGACATAATAAAATTGATACACAGCAAAGAATCCCTCACAACTCACCTGTTTCTATTTTCTAAAGATCTTCATAGAGCTGCTTAAATTAGTCTAAGGATCATCCACCCTCACATTTTAATGCATTTATTTGACTACTTCCAAGCTAGATGCATGATTAACCAGATCGAACTGAGCTGAAAACAGCTTGCAAAGAAGTGTCATACCGACATAATTAAGAGTTCATTATCGAGTATTTAATGGATGAGATCATTCCACATGAATTTTTTTTTCTGCTTCTCTTACTGGCAATCCAAAAATAATTTAACACCTATATACAACAAAACTTGCAGTATCTCTTCAAGTAAATATACTTCAACATCCTGGTCAGGATTAAATGATCAGGGACCAGAAGCGGCAACTTCTTGCAAGATGTTAGAATTCACTTAGCAAGCAATACTAGATTCCACCGTGGCCCTAAAATATACTGATGAGAAATTGCCATCAAACTAGCAGTCACATAACAATTTAGCCTACCCCAAAGGTAATGAAAGAATCTGTAATGCATGCACAAACAGGTTACTGAACGCCAAAACAAAAAGGTGAGGGCAACAGAACCACAGAACGACGAGAGTTGGACAGCGAAGACCTGAGCATCAAATCAAATTGGCAAAGCAATTCATGAAGTAACGAGGGCTCGATATCTTTCACTTTGATGTTGTGCTCCCGACTCCCAAAGTGAGTTCAAGATCATCCACTCCGACATCATGAATCCTCTCTCCCTCCCATGGCTTCACTCTCCCACTCTCAAAGTCAAACTCCATGCCTCCTCGGCCCTTCTCAGGCACTCCTCCTCCTATGGCACCTGCTGCGGTCACCGGCATTGCAGCAACAGGATTGACAAGGTTGAAAGTTGGGGACCCTGGCGCTGTCATCTGGAAGTTGACCCACCGGCCAGAATCAACAGTTGAAGCATCAGACTCGTCACATTCAGGTATTGTTGCAGGATGCGCATGGTGGCGGCCTCTGGTGGGGCTAGCAGGGGCAGATGCTGCAAATAGAGTGTGGCGGAACGAATTCTGATCCCAGTCTGGAGCCTTGATCTTTGGTGGGCTGGAAGCAGTAGGCGATGAGAGGGGTGGGGTCACAGGGGCACTGTTAGAGATGCGAAGCGGGGGAAGGGTGGTGAGGTTTCGGAGGAAGGGGAGGAGGCAAGAAGGGTTCATGCTGGGGTTGTTGGCGTTATCAAGACGGCTGGGGCTTGGAAAAGACGACGACGATGGACTTGCATGGTAGGAAGGGACAGGACTGGTGAATGCCGAGGAGAGTGGGCTCAGTTGGTGGGACGAGGGGCATGGGCTTATGCCTGCAGATGGCCCTCCCATGGCAGATTCCGGAGGTGGTGGGGGAGGCTTGCAACCCTGTCAATAATTCAATCACCAAAGTAGTATTAATGCATTATAATGCTAAAAGAAGAGAGCTTCAAGAAGAAATTATCGGTATCGAAATTGGTGGTTTTCGGATAGTGAATACCCAATCATCATCTTCTTTTTATTCCCAACTAATCAACTATCAGTTAGATAACAACTTAATCATCCATTGCAGATTCATGCAAGTAGGAGAGTGTTTACACTGATTTCCCCCCTTGAAAGGGGATGAGGGATGAGAAGCAGCAGAAACCAACTTCAAACTGAGTAATTCACATGAAATGGATCAAGAGGAAAGCAACAATACAAGGACATGAGTTGAGAGCAATCTTGGATAAAATGCCAGAATGCAGATAAGATTGCATGTAAATTAACTCAATCTAAAGAAAAACAGACGCCAAAGTGGATCTTTATCCTTTAATAGAAAAAGAAGATGAAGCTTTCGAAGGATAGGATAGAACAGAACAAAAGTAAAGATCACAGTATTGAAGGGGCAACAAATCATCGAGACAACAGGACCATACATACACATGAGAAATACTAATCAAAGACAAAGTTGTGTTAGAACAAGCGCATGGAATCTAAGTTGAAAGAGTGAAAGACAGAGGAGGATGTCAAATAACCTAAGATTTTATTGCTTGAAACAGTCCATTTGGTCATCCACATCAAGCAGACATACAGAAGGGGAATACAGCTGAAGGATCTATCATCTACTGGAACAGAAGAAACCAAAAAGTTCTGCTAATGATCAAGTGGGTTTGCACCAAAATAAGGCTTCAAATTTGAAGTTGAACAGTTTGTAAATCACTACGCTGCAAGTTAATAAAAAAAAAATTTGGATCGATTAGCATAAACAAAATACTCAGATCTCATACCAAAATCATCAACAGTAGAACCCAAAAAACTTTAAAGGACGGTACTTTTATCTTAAAAGAAAGCTAGCAATGATCCAATAAAAGCAGCAAAATAGTGAAAAGGATCCGAAAGATAAAGATCTATCATCAAAACAAAAGGAGATCTATCATCAAAATCACAACTTGGTGCAGCCACCTCCGATCTCTCCAAAACGAAAGATATTATGAGGCAAAAATGGAGAACAGTTGCAAAGATGAAGAGGGAGAGAAGAGAAAGGCGAGACCTTTCGGTAGGTGGTGCCGTCCTCCTCGACGATCCAGCCGGCCTCGCGGCAGAGGGCCTTGAGGACTTCGTTGTTGTCGCAGTGCTTCGGGAGCTTGTAGCTCCCCATCGCCCGAAGCCCGGTGAAGATCTTCGCGGCGATCGCCCGACGCCGCCGCTCCCTCCGCTTGTTGTTCTCCCTCTCTTTCCACGTCGGCTGCCGCCCTCCTCCCGACGTCATGCTTCCCACCGCTCCTCCGCCCCCCTCCTCAAAACTCGATCTTTTCCTCTTGGTCTCTCTGGTTCCGCTGCTTTGCCCCTATATTATCACTCAAGATCCCACTTTTGCTTCGCAGCGGAAAGAGATTTGGGTTAATCGGCTGATGTCGCGTAACGAAGGGAGAAAAAGAGGCGAAATTTGTTCTCTCTCTCTCTCTCTCTCTCTCTTTCGGACAGAGCAGTCTGAGATTGCTCACGAGGAGAGTACGCTTTTCTTTATTGCAAGTAGATTGGTCAGATTCCCCTTGTGACAGAGAGCCCCCCCTCCCCCCCCCTGTCCTCATCAACTCGCCTCTCTTCT
>LVTN01000488.1:0-11164 GCA_001649415.1 Musa itinerans | reverse complement strand
GCAAGGGTTTAACTTTCAGTTCTTGTGGTACAAAAAATGCTAGCGCAGTCCTATAACAATTTATGTGCCCATCTCACTAGATATTAAGCTTTTTCATTCTTCTTATTATGCTTTCATATCAAATTTAATTGGATATTTCAAGGTGACAACAGATTGATCTACATGCTGATGAAGTGCAACCACCAATTCAGAACTCAGATTGAAATGCAAATGTTATGCCTTCAACCTCCATTGCTAAATCTCCAGCCATGCCTTTCAAAATTGATGTGGGTCTTCAATTATGCTTCTGCAGTGTTTGGTAGACAGCACAATGTGGTGAAGGCCAGCAACTATACCATACCTCAATACACATCACATGGAGAAGAGCCCTCTTGCTGTGTCTTTGGACCCAACAATACATTCTTTGTACCAAGCTGGTTTCATGTTTGGTTTAGAACCACAAAGTAATTATTGCATCCTGAGCTCCAATTAACACTTGCAAAGATTCAAACAGGTTTCCAAAAACCAGCTTGCAAAGATTGTAATCAAGCTGGGTAGATATAATTCTATATGAAAACAAGAAATGAATGGTAGTTCAACATGTATCAGTGATGTTGATGGAAGTATCCCATTGAAGTTTCCAGGTTTACAAAATTGCAAAAAGATTGTGGTCAGAGGCAGAGCAGAAATAATTCCACAACTGTAAAATGAATGAAAAAATCATGCAGACATAATAAAATTGATACACAGCAAAGAATCCCTCACAACTCACCTGTTTCTATTTTCTAAAGATCTTCATAGAGCTGCTTAAATTAGTCTAAGGATCATCCACCCTCACATTTTAATGCATTTATTTGACTACTTCCAAGCTAGATGCATGATTAACCAGATCGAACTGAGCTGAAAACAGCTTGCAAAGAAGTGTCATACCGACATAATTAAGAGTTCATTATCGAGTATTTAATGGATGAGATCATTCCACATGAATTTTTTTTTCTGCTTCTCTTACTGGCAATCCAAAAATAATTGAACACCTATATACAACAAAACTTGCAGTATCTCTTCAAGTAAATATACTTCAACATCCTGGTCAGGATTAAATGATCAGGGACCAGAAGCGGCAACTTCTTGCAAGATGTTAGAATTCACTTAGCAAGCAATACTAGATTCCACCGTGGCCCTAAAATATACTGATGAGAAATTGCCATCAAACTAGCAGTCACATAACAATTTAGCCTACCCCAAAGGTAATGAAAGAATCTGTAATGCATGCACAAACAGGTTACTGAACGCCAAAACAAAAAGGTGAGGGCAACAGAACCACAGAACGACGAGAGTTGGACAGCGAAGACCTGAGCATCAAATCAAATTGGCAAAGCAATTCATGAAGTAACGAGGGCTCGATATCTTTCACTTTGATGTTGTGCTCCCGACTCCCAAAGTGAGTTCAAGATCATCCACTCCAACATCATGAATCCTCTCTCCCTCCCATGGCTTCACTCTCCCACTCTCAAAGTCAAACTCCATGCCTCCTCGGCCCTTCTCAGGCACTCCTCCTCCTATGGCACCTGCTGCGGTCACCGGCATTGCAGCAACAGGATTGACAAGGTTGAAAGTTGGGGACCCTGGCGCTGTCATCTGGAAGTTGACCCACCGGCCAGAATCAACAGTTGAAGCATCAGACTCGTCACATTCAGGTATTGTTGCAGGATGCGCATGGTGGCGGCCTCTGGTGGGGCTAGCAGGGGCAGATGCTGCAAATAGAGTGTGGCGGAACGAATTCTGATCCCAGTCTGGAGCCTTGATCTTTGGTGGGCTGGAAGCAGTAGGCGATGAGAGGGGTGGGGTCACAGGGGCACTGTTAGAGATGCGAAGCGGGGGAAGGGTGGTGAGGTTTCGGAGGAAGGGGAGGAGGCAAGAAGGGTTCATGCTGGGGTTGTTGGCGTTATCAAGACGGCTGGGGCTCGGAAAAGACGACGACGATGGACTTGCATGGTAGGAAGGGACAGGACTGGTGAATGCCGAGGAGAGTGGGCTCAGTTGGTGGGACGAGGGGCATGGGCTTATGCCTGCAGATGGCCCTCCCATGGCAGATTCCGGAGGTGGTGGGGGAGGCTTGCAACCCTGTCAATAATTCAATCACCAAAGTAGTATTAATGCATTATAATGCTAAAAGAAGAGAGCTTCAAGAAGAAATTATCGGTATCGAAATTGGTGGTTTTCGGATAGTGAATACCCAATCATCATCTTCTTTTTATTCCCAACTAATCAACTATCAGTTAGATAACAACTTAATCATCCATTGCAGATTCATGCAAGTAGGAGAGTGTTTACACTGATTTCCCCCCTTGAAAGGGGATGAGGGATGAGAAGCAGCAGAAACCAACTTCAAACTGAGTAATTCACATGAAATGGATCAAGAGGAAAGCAACAATACAAACAGCTAATATAGCCTTGGAAGAGCAAAACGTGGCCATCTAATCTCCTCTATTTCAGAGCCTTTATGCACACCGATTCGAAGCTGTCATTTGTTTGTGTTATTTGATGTGGAGAAGATTGTTAGACTGCAGCTACATACACTTGGCTTCTTCTTCTTTGTATCATCAACCTCTCTGCTACTAATATGACATATCAAACAGTCTGGTGGTGCTGTTCAATCCACTGGTGAGGTTTGCTTTAGAAATGGTCAAAGTTGTGTTAGAACAAGCGCATGGAATCTAAGTTGAAAGAGTGAAAGACAGAGGAGGATGTCAAATAACCTAAGATTTTATTGCTTGAAACAGTCCCTTTGGTCATCCACATCAAAGCAGACATACAGAAGGGGAATACAGCTGAAGGATCTATCATCTACTGGAAATTTTTACACAACTTTCGTATAAAAGACTTAACTTATAAGCAAGGTTCGCAATACCGAACCGTATCGGTGTTTTGACTTGGGCTCGATACGGTACGGTATGGGTGTACTGAGCACTGTAACAGTGCTACAGTATATTGCTACAGTACTGTAGTATACTGTTATAGTTCTACAGTATTATAGTCAAAAATCGGTACATACCGTCCGTACCGGACGGTACACGTCGATACGATAGACCTTTGTTTATAAGAACTACGTGAATAGTAGAACGAGTACTTCAAGTGTGGATAAACTCACGGTAAAAAAAAATTTTGGATCGATTAGCATAAACAAAATACTCAGATCTCATACCAAAATCATCAACAGTAGAACCCAAAAAACTTTAAAGGACGGTACTTTTATCTTAAAAGAAAGCTAGCAATGATCCAATAAAAGCAGCAAAATAGTGAAAAGGATCCGAAAGATAAAGATCTATCATCAAAACAAAAGGAGATCTATCATCAAAATCACAACTTGGTGCAACCACCTCCGATCTCTCCAAAACGAAAGATATTATGAGGCAAAAATGGAGAACAGTTGCAAATATGAAGAGGGAGAGAAGAGAAAGGCGAGACCTTTCGGTAGGTGGTGCCGTCCTCCTCGACGATCCAGCCGGCCTCGCGGCAGAGGGCCTTGAGGACTTCGTTGTTGTCGCAGTGCTTCGGGAGCTTGTAGCTCCCCATCGCCCGAAGCCCGGTGAAGATCTTCGCGGCGATCGCCCGACGCCGCCGCTCCCTCCGCTTGTTGTTCTCCCTCTCTTTCCACGTCGGCTGCCGCCCTCCTCCCGACGTCATGCTTCCCACCGCTCCTCCGCCCCCCTCCTCAAAACTCGATCTTTTCCTCTTGGTCTCTCTGGTTCCGCTGCTTTGCCCCTATATTATCACTCAAGATCCCACTTTTGCTTCGCAGCGGAAAGAGATTTGGGTTAATCGGCTGATGTCGCGTAACGAAGGGAGAAAAAGAGGCGAAATTTGTTCTCTCTCTCTCTCTCTCTCTCTCTTTCGGACAGAGCAGTCTGAGATTGCTCACGAGGAGAGTACGCTTTTCTTTATTGCAAGTAGATTGGTCAGATTCCCCTTGTGACAGAGAGCCCCCCCCCCCCCCCCCCCTGTCCTCATCAACTCGCCTCTCTTCTCTTCAGGTGAGCGGGTGTGGAGTAATGAAGCGGGACAGGAGCAGGAATTGACAAACCTGTCATCTCTGTTTCACTGATGCCATTTACGACTCCCAAACCTCACTGGTTTTCCGGTCATCGATGGTGTCTTTGTTCTACTCTTGCTTACCACGCATGGTCGGTCACTTTGAATGGTCACTAGTGCTTGGTTTGACCCAATGATTTATCTCGGAGAAGAAGAGACCAAAAGTAACAGGTGAGATTAGCTGCGGAGGGGCGCACAGTCACTGTACCAAGACGGGTCAGCTGGTATCTCCTGCGTCATTTCCTGTTCCTGAAACTGGAAAGTAAAATAAAGCTCAAAGAGGATTGATTGATGGAGTAGACTAAGCAACTTGGCAAAGTCAAACTGTTGAGCAGTAGTGATTGCAAAGAAGGAACGCATGGTGGTGATGATCCACAATGGGTCCTCCTCTGTCAATGATTGGATACACTTCATCAGGGCAATTTGCACACTAGAAATGGGCAGGGCAACTCCCACATTTGGAGATTCCCAGTTCGATTAATCCAGCTGCCATCAAAGTTGATGATGGCACAGGTAAGGTAGTGTGATCATATCCATTGGCACCCCTTGACCTTTTCCTCTTCTTCTCTGTAAGTAACCATGCAGGTCAAAACTGGGAGGTTCATCCAATAGATTCAGCATCCACTGTGTTTGCTCTGCACATATTAGTTTCAGTTGATTACGAGACTGAAGCCCACTGTCTCCGATCCAATTCTGAGAAATAAGAGATCATCTGCAGGACACGAAGAAGACACCACCATGGTGATCATATAATTTATTTCTGCTCTAAGTCAAGTCACCTCAAAGGTTGTGCTATCTTATCCAATAATGTTTTAGACATATCCAGTAGTACTACCTAATCCCTTTGTACCACATATCTTTATCTCTCTCTCTCTCTCTTCTTTTCCCTCTTTCATTCATCATAGTGGTCCATTTCCAGCGAATAAATCCCTCAACAATCCTACTATCGTTCGGAATCTGTATCTATTTCTCGTGGTCCCACACGTGCGTACGTCTGTATTCTCGACCTCAGTAGCTTTTTTTGGGGCATGTAATCTCATTCCTCGGGTAAAAATTATTATCATCTTCGTTAATCAAAATGTAATTAAGCAAACATATCCCCCGCAAAATTCAAAAGACTTTCAGATTTATTATGATTAACTGTCGATTGGTGTTGTCGGTGAATCTTTACACCGTGGTCGAGGTGTCAGTATGGTTTAGTCCAATCTCAGATACGTAAGGTTGTCCATACGAAGGCTCGAGTCACATCGGGTTAGGTCCAAGCGTCGTCTCCCGAGCACGATTCTCCCTCGACGGGTTATTGCTATTTCGTTGTCAGTTCCTACACAAAGGTCGAGGTAGGGAGGGAGATTTCCTAACTCGACCCATCTGAAGTTCAAGTCAGTGTTGTAGAGTTAAGGGGAGTTGAGTCTCTCCCTCTCATGATCAAGGAGGGTTAGTTTTTATACATGCGAGGATGAGTTGACCATATAGGGTCAATTAACTACGATTGACTTATCGAGTAGTCGGCTTAAGCTTTTGTACGAGCGTCGACCGTCCTGCACGGATCGGCGCCGCGTGGCATCGCCTTAAGCTTTCCGGGACGACTGTATCGTGATAATGCCGTTCGTACGGAGGGGGCAACGAGCAGTTGCTCGTCACGTGTGTGCTATGCACCATATCGAACTTGAAGTTCCACGTTTATATCGTCGTGTCTGCTTGCATGAGTTCACGTGCGCGATACCAAAATGTGCCATACCAGATGTCAGCATAAATATGTAAAATCTCAAAAAATCAATGTATTGTGGTCACAAAACACATCACAATTGGGTCCTATATTTCATGAATTGTGGAGATGAGTTGGGAGACTAAAAGGAGTAGCCACATAAGAGAAGATGATGGTTGGTGATTGAAAGCTGTTGTTGTGGTTAGGCAAGTAGGTGAAAGGTCAGGCGAAGGTCCCATCAAAACAAGTCACCAAAGACATCAAACCTTCCACATGGCTATGTAGGTTGGTGGCATTTAGGATTTCTTACCTTATGGCAACAATTCTATTGCTCGCTTTAAATTTTATTTGAATCGACAAAATATTAGAATTCAAGCATTTTAACTCACAAATTTTATTGAAATTATTTGTATAGGCAAAACTTGATTTATCTATCACTATTAGTAATTATAGTTAAGTTTTCTGTTTGGATTAAGTTATTTAAGTATTATAATTTTTTTTTTATTTTCTCCTGTTTATTACTAACAAAGTAAATGAATAGTTCATGAAATAATTATCTTAGTACGAGTTATTCCGATTAAACTTCTACGGTAGCAATATATTTGATTGAATTATTAATCACCTATTTTATTATAAAACTATTTTTTGGTAATTTAATGAGCCTTCCCATTTTGTTGTCTTTGGAATACTAAATTCCTCGTTTTAGTAGAAAAATAACTTATTATTTGTTCTCTAAAGTTAACATGAATTTAATAATTTTTCAAAATTTTATTAGATATTTTTGGGATGATATTATACGTGTTTAGTTTTCATTTGATATTTTTATTTTTTTTAATATTTTAAATATTATTTATTATTGTCCATCGCTCATCGTCATCGTCTTGTCGTAACTATAATCACCTTGTCATAAGGTCTCATTATCTCATTTTCACCTTGTTGCTTCAATCTTGTTATAATCCATAATCTCATCTTTTATTATTATACCTGTAAGCAATGAAAAAAAAAAAAAAAAAGGAGATAACGGGATCAAAGCATTAGGGCAAAATAAGGCCAAATAAGAGCAGTAAGCACTACGTGTATACACACGCCTTCTTTTTGCTTGGTGTTTCATGGACGGTTTGGATGGCGTTTCTCGATCATGATCCAGATCGCCCGGCGGAGAGGCCGTGATGGGGATGGTGTAAGAAAAGATGGGAAGGAGGGGATCGCGCGCGCGTGGCCACCGCGGACGGAGGGCGACGAGCGCGGAGGGGAGACCGCTCGCCTGGCCTCCGCTACCCGCACGTGCGACGGCGATCGGTCGGATTGCGGGTCCCACCCGGGTCTTTCTTTTGATTGGGGAGAGGGCGCGAGCACGTGGGGGGACGGCGGGCGGCGTCTCTTTTGAGGTAACTCACTCTTGTTAACCCGAATAATTTACCAGCTCGGAGCGCTCCTCGCTCTCGAGGAGATTAGGCTCACTTAATTAACCTTCCGATCAAAGGAAAGAAAGAGATTACGTTACTCTCTTAATGTACGAACACGCAAAGTTAATGATGGTTATTTTAACGTGGGGTTGGATTAGAGAAACAAACGACTAACACCGAATCCATTATCATCATCATCATCATCATGTAAGAGGAGCAGCAGCAAACGTTGGCGTGGAAGGAAAGAGATGAATAGGTTGGGTGAAGACTACGTTTTAGCTTTATAATAGGATATAATAACATTATCATACTGTTGTTACTTTTGGTGTCATTAATCGAAAAGTAAACATGATCTTTTTCCGATCCCGAAGGCATAGATTTGTGCTATAAGCTCGGGTCGAGACGAGGGTGTGACCCAAGCGAGTAGTCGAGGTGACAAGTGAACTCTCGACGTGTTGCTTACTCACAATGACTAATCCATAGTTGTCTCAAGATATGACTTGTATGTAAAAGGAAGCTTGAGATCGTCTCGATGTGCACCTTACCTTGTTTGGAAGTACTCATTATTGCCTCGAGGTGCTCCTTAGGCTTAGGTTCCCTTGAGGAATCACCCCGTTATTATCGTAAAATAAGAGAATCTGCTCCTCGCTGTTCGACACGACTCCTAGATCTATGATGAATTTCTTCATCCAAGCTCCCTTCTTTGTTGCCTTTGCTGCAACAATGTGCTCCATTTTTATAGTCGAATCAACTATAGTATCTTGCTTAGAACTCTTTCAATATACTGCTCTTACATTCAGGGTGAACACATACCCTGAATTAGACTTGCTATCATTAATATTATACTAGAAACTCGAGTCTGTGTGGCCCTCAACTCTGAGGCTACTTCCTCCATATATTAGTAAAAGATCCTTAGTCGTTCTCAAGCATTTAAGGATGTACTTTACTACTTTTCAATGCTCCAAGCTTGGATCCGCTTGATACATACTTGTGACACTTAAAGCATGCACTATATCAGGCCTGGTACATAGCATAGTATACATGATATACCATACTGCTAAGGCATAGGGTATCATATCCATGTCAGATACATATAATCAACTAAGTTTTAAATCTTGTTGAAGTAAATATAATCCATCTTAGAATGTATAGCTTCTTGCCACTTCCTATAGTCTATACTCATAATAACCTCTTCGTAGGTCTAAGAATCAATATCCTCTTGATATATCCCACATATCTCTCAGGAGGACAGGGTACTCTACCAGACCTACGTAAAGTTGGAACTTGTGTGTTAGGTGCCTGAACAAACTTGAACTGTGGAATGATGCTTGAGCTAGGTTCTCCAACCTCGCTTAACTCAATCATGCTCTCACTATCTCCGCCAAGAATGTGTTCATTCTTAAAGAATTATGCCCTCTTGGCTATAAAGACCTTTTGGTCCTTGGGGTGGTAGAAATAATACCCACAAGTTTCCTTAAGGTTTCTCATGAACTTGCATCGCTCCATTTTGGATTCCAACTTATCGGGGTTGTGTCTCTTAATGTTGGTAGGGTAGCCTCAAATCTTAACAACTTTAAGATCAGACTTCTTCCATTTTCATATCTGATATGGTGTACACACTACTAACTTAATTGAAATTTTGTTCAGAAGATAAGTTGCGGACCCTAAGACGTACCCCTAGAATGAGACAGGTAGGTCGGTGAAACTTATTATAGATTACACCATGTCTAACAGCGTGCGATTCCTCCTTTCGGATACACTATTGAGTTGAGGTGTATAAGGAGGTGTCCACTAATATATAATCTCATGGTCCTTAAGGAACTGGATAAACTTTGTACTAAAGTACTCACCTCATCGATCTAATCGAAGAGTTTTGATACTCTTTCCAGTCTGGTTCTCTATTTCATTCTTAAACTCCTTGAATTTCTTGAAGGCTTCAGACTTGTATTTCATCAAGTACACATGTCTGTACTTGGAGAAATTGTCAATAAAAGTAATGAAGTAGGAGTAACCACCTATAGCCTGAGTTGACATGAGACCACATGTATCACTGTATGAGTTCCAGCAACTCAGTGGCTCTTTCTCCAATTCCATTAAATGGAGAGTTGATCAACATTTCACGAAGACAAGGTTCACAAGTTGTATATGACTCATAGTCAAATGGATCTAAGTATCCATCCTTCAGCACCTTTTGAATCATTCTTTCTTGGATATGACCTAGCCTATGCCACAAATATATATTGTTTACTTCATCTCATTTCCTCTTGGACACACTTATATTCATGATATGTAGAGCAATGTCTAGCATAAATAAACCATCATGCAATGTTTTTCTCATGATGATCTTATCGTCTAATATTACCGAACAATCATTGTTCTCAAAAACTAATTTATATCCATTAATTGTCAAACATGAAATAAAAATAATATTTTTAATAATAGAATGAATAAAATAATATGCATCCAATGCAATAGTAGTTCCACCAAGCAGATGTAAGGTAACCTCGCTAATAGCCACTACAACAACTTTTGCTTTATTACCCATCTCAAGGTCTATCTCGGCTTTCACCAATCTTCTAGGTCTTGTTAGAACCTGCAACGAATTGCAGATATAATAAGCACTGTCGATATCTAATATCCATGTATTATCATAAGAATATGACAAATAAAGACTGATCATGAATGTACTTGAAGTTTCTCCAAGTTTCTGTTTCGCCTTCTCTACAAGGTACTCTTTGCAGTTCCTCTTCTAATACCCGTCTTTGGCGCAGTAGAAGCATTGACCTTTGTCCTTTGTCGGGTTCTTAACAACATTTGCATTACCCAGTTTGCTCTTGCCCTTCTTAAGAGACTTCTCTACCTTTATTTTCTTTTTGGTCTCACCAGCACGGAAAATCGATTTCTCTCTCTTAATAGTACTCTCAGCATTCCCCAACATATTGAGGAGCTCAAGGAGAGTCACCTTAAGCTTGTTCATATTAAAATTTATAATGAATTGAGAAAAGAAATCTGGTAAAGACTGAAGCACAAGATTACAGGTTATCCTCTCGGACCATTCCTAGACCTGTGAGTTTCTCTATCTATTCAATCATCTCAAGAATATGGTTTTGAATCAATGTCCGCTTAGTCATCCTAGCATGAAAGTGACTCTTGGATATCTCATATCGTTAAGTCCTTCCCTATTCCTCATATAATTTGCGGACATAGAGGAGAATGAATCTGACATCTATCTTTTCATGTTATCTCTATAACTTGGGAGTCATGGAGCCCAACATGTAATACTGATCAAGAGTGGAGTCATCTATGTACTTTATGTAGTGAGTGATCTCATCCTTGTTTACCCGTTTCTCGGGCATATGCATCATTGTATCAAGAATGTATGTGATCTTCTCCGCCATGAGAATAATTCTCAGGTTGTAGAACCAATATGTATAATTTGGACCAGTGCGGCGGTTGACATCAAGTATGTCATGTAATGGATTTGAAAGCGATATTTTTTGAAAATAAATATGTAGCAAAAATAAATAACATGCAAACTTTAAAAAAATAAACAATCAAAATAAGGACTTTTATCTTAATCTACTCCCACTATTTTCTCGCGAAACACATAACTCCATTCGGTATATGAATCGGAGACCCCCGACAGATCTCTAGTAGGAATCGAGATCCAATAGGCGTCTTAATGTAATCTCGAGGGACTCGACCAATCACGCTAAGCCCGAAAAGATAGGCAACTCTTACTAATCACAACTCTTTGTGATTCTCATCCTGTTTGGCCTCCGAACCACCATGGCCTCAAGGGACTCGACCAACCGCGATGTTCGGCTAAGTCATCACCATTGTTCCAAGCTGAGTCTGATTCGATGATATGCCATTGAGGGACTTGACCAAACATACCATATCCTCATGTCACTAGTGACATCTCTATGTTATAAGCAAGATATTGAATCGCAATGTAGATGAGCCTTGAGAGACTCGACCA
>LVTN01000487.1:161287-202040 GCA_001649415.1 Musa itinerans | reverse complement strand
TATATATATATATATCACTCGCAATAGATTATGTAAGGATGATGTGTATAGCATAACACCCTTAAGAAGTTAAAACGGGGTGAAGAGGAAGAACAATTATGTAGGAGATCAAAATAAACCTAAGCTCTTAAGGAGTCATCATGTCTATATATACCCATTTATATTAAACGTATAAGAATCAGTTAATTTAATAATTATTTTTTATTACATTAATAATAATTTTAACTGGGATATTAGTAATCCCAAAAGTTCTAGTTATTAAGAAAAAACCTGATATATTTAATGAAATCCTACATTCATTTTCACCTCCAAGAAACTAAACTCAAAATACATAGCAAACCAAATAAAAAAAGAACTATTAAACTAAACTTAAATACATAGCAAAGCATATCGGAAAAAGACTATTGCACTTAATAGTGTATGTTGCAAATCAAAACTGGGAGATGAACATTTTATGAATATCAATAAATATTCATTTTTCGGGATACAAACCATCTCAAAAGCTTAAATTATAAAAAAAACCGTCATGTTTATGATCAAATATTATATGATATATTTCGTATAATAACTCAATTCACAGTTGTCGGCTTTCTTGTTTTGTATCCACATCTATTTATATTTTTCTTCCATATTTTATTCTTTATGTAATTATATCTAATCCTCATAACCTATGAACAGAACACACTCTCCGTTCCTCTGCTTTTATTTTCGGGCATGTCTAGTCTGAGTGATTGATTGATCCAAGAACAGAGGAGCCGAGACGGAGGCTACTAATTAGAAGTCGACATGGTCGTCATCATCCGCCATCGTTCCCCAGATGGGAGATGAACTCCACGCTGTGTACGCCTCCGGATACGGCGAAGGCAATGCGAACTTCAGCTCTGCGCTGTTGTCCTCCATGACGCTGGTGAGAGCAGCGAATGTCGGTGGTGAGAGCAGCGTCGGAGACGCTGGCATCAGAGGGGCCGAAGGCGTAGTCGAAGCTTCGGTCGCTGGCTCGGAAGGGTGCGGTCGCGTGGCGCCGGTGAGGCTCTGGACCAGCTGCCGGAAGCCTCGAGGATGCACGTGATACACTCGCGGCGGCGGCGGCACGGGCCGCCGCCACGGCTTGGCCAGGGGCTGGCGGATGATGCGGAGCGGCACTGGGTAGGGCGGAGATGGCCGCGGCGGCGGCGATGCGTTCTCCTTCCCGTTTCCTGTGTTCTTCATCTGCACTTGGAGGCGAGGAGGGAAGCGAAGCGGCTGGTAAAACCGTTGAGGGAGGGGAATCGAGATATATAGACTCGGCTATTTGGGGCAGCAGTGACGTCCCCACGGCGGCTATCTTCTCGCTATTCCTTTGTCCGCCCCCACTAGTCACCCAACGCGCTGCACCCTCGTGGCTATTAGACGGAAGAGTTGGGCTCCACGTTGGGACCCACCTTTGTTTTATCAGGTAAGCCGAGCAAACTCGAGCAGGTGAATCGTCCGTCTCGGCGTTACCCGCTGAAATACTCCTGTGGCCATCACAGAAGGCGACAGATACGATCTGGGACCCGCACAGAAGGTCCGTCTCTCCTCGTGGGGAAGTTTGACGAGTAGAAAAAGTATCGTTTTGACGGTCTACGTATACTGTGTCATCCTACGCTATCCCTACGTCCTGTTCCTGAGGTGCATTGAGATTGTGATCGTAGGGAACAGATCATATAATCCAACGGTCAAGATGCTGAGGAGATCGTTCTTGTTGTTAATGTTGGAAAAATACGATAAAGAAAAGGATAAAAAATACTATGGCAACAAATAACAAACACAAGATTAAGAATACTAAGGAAAATATTTAAGCTTAAAACATGTATAAACACTTTCCTAAAAATATTATTTGTAACCTCTTCTCAATAAGATTGTTGTGGGTTTGATACAAATAGTTTTAGTAGCTATATTAAGCAAACAATAAATAATCTTTAAAAAAAAATTAAAGAATATCTAATTCAATCACTTCGAGAGTAAAGAAGAAGAGTACGAAATAGATGTTTTTTTATAATTTACTCTCAAATACCTATTTATAGATATTTTCATAAAAGACACAATCTTTGAAAAATAACTACCAAAATAAATACAAAAGAAACCATCTTTTCAAATAAATCTTTTGAAAAGAATTTTTTTTCTTTTTAATTTGAACAAATTATAACAATCCCCTACTTGTTCAAATTTAAAATTTTCTCTAAGTGATTAAATAGTATTTATAAATAAAGTAATATATCTTTCAATTTGAATATTACCTTAGTGTAAGCATCACAAAGTGAAGTCGAAATCCCAAATAGTATAAAAGCTTTGAATTTGTTATTCCTAATGACAACACCAGTGATACCACACACATAAATACAATATCCGTGTATTTCTCATAAATTCTCTCTTAGCCCTAATATGGCCTTGAGCTCATCCAAATTCATCAACTTTTATGAGAGAAACTCCAACTCTCAATCGAAGCGGCACTACTTCTGAGTTCATACAGGTGAAGTTCTTATAGTATCTTTGTCACTCTTTGAGATACTTATCCTAACTTAACTGAACTTCATTAAGAGTATAATTAACTCAATCCTCATTCGGTGACAACCAACACTTTAATATCTTTAGATGGGACTTGTAAAATATTTCAAAGTGCTGAACCACTCCACATGTCAATGACTTATTCTTACCCTTTGAACTCTTTATTACTCATTTCATAATACTGAGTAGGATTGCTCTCATTGGTGGATCTTTTATTCAAGGAGTTTTAGCCTCATCCATTTTGATGTTGATCTTACAACTTTTTTTATAAGAGGTTTGGTGAACGGATCAACCAAATTCTCACTTGTTTTCACAAATGTGAGTAAAATAATCCCACTCTTGATTAATTTCCTCACATAAGCATACCTAAGACTTATGTGTCTTGACTTTCCATTATATATTTCACTATACGCACGAGCTAAAGTGGCTTGACTATCACAAAGTATAGAAATTAAATTCACAATCTTAGAAGTAAGTGGAATTTCTAATAGAAAGTCTCTCAACCATTCAGCCTCCTTTCTTGCTTTTGCTAGAGCAACAAATTCCAATTCCATAGTTGAGTGAGTTACATATGTTTGTTTCTTGCTCTTCCAAGAAACAACGCCACCTCCCAAGGTGAACACCCAACCAGTAGTGGATTTATTATCTCCGAAACTCGATATTCAACTTGTGTCGGTATATCCTTCTAAAATAGCAGGAAATTTTGAGTATTGAAGACCATAATCTTTAGTCCGTTTAAGGTACCCAAGAACTCTTTCGATAGCCTTCCAATGCTCTACATTTGGATTGCTAGTAAATCTACTTAATTTACTAACTGCAAATACTGTATTAGGTCTTGTGCACTCTGTTGCATACATAAGACTTCCTATAGCACTTGAATATTCTAATTGAACCACTGTTCTTCCAACATTCATGATGAATTTGATACTTGGGTTAAATGGGGTATTTACTTCTTTGATTTTTAAGTGGCTGAATTTCTTTAATACTTTCTCTATGTAATAAGTTTGACTCAAAACATATCCCCCACTATTTCTTTTTACCTTGATACCTAATATGGTATCAACTTGCCTAAGATCTTTCATCTTAAATGTTGAAGATAGAAACCTCTTTGTTTCTACAATACCTTTCATGTCGTTGCTCACTATTAGCATATCATCAACATAAAGGTAAACTATCACCATATAGTCATCATAAGTTTTGAGATAAACACATTTATCTGCAACATTATGAACAAATCCATTAGAAAGAATTGTTGCATCAAATTTCTCATGCCATTGTTTTGGAGCCTGCTTTAAACCATACAATGATTTAATAAGTTTATACACTTTATGTTCATTTCTTAGTAGAACAAAACCTTCGGGTTGTTCTATATATACCTCTTCATTGATGTCTCCATTTAGAAATATCATTTTGACATCCATTTGATAAACATAAAGATTAAAAATTGATGCTAAAGCAAAAATAATTCTAATAGATGTGATCCTAGCCATAGGAGCATATGTGTCAAAATAATCTATTCCTTCTTTTTGTCGAAATCCTTTAGCAACTAACCTTTCTTTGAATATTTGGAGAGTACCATTTGTATGATACTTCCTACAAAATACCCATTTACAACTAATAGGTTTAGAGGCAAAAAGTAAATCGACAAGTTCCCAAGTGTGGTTTGACATAATAGAATTCATCCCATCATTAATAACATCTTTCCAAAAAGCAGCATCACGAGAGGCTATAGCTTCTTTAAACATTTTAGGATCATCTTCCACTTGTAAAACAAGAGGAATTATTTTTAAGACTCTCTCATTAGTTCCTTCTACAAGGTAAAAGGAAATACTTTAAGAATCAATATTATCCGATCTTAATGTTTTTGAGTGCTTCTCTTTAATTCATGAGATTGCTCTCCAACCTCTTGTGAACTTGATTGATGTCCAATCAAAGGAATATTAGGTTGCTCACCAACCTTTTGAGATGTCTCCACTAGTGACTCTTCACTAGTTAGAGGATGAACATTATTACTTGAAGTCATTAGTGTTCAAAGAACTCCACATCTCAATATTCTATTATGATATTGGACTCCAAATTAAGAAGTCTATAAGCTTTGCTATTTGAGGCATAGCCTATAACTGTACATTTGATTCCTCTATGTCTCAACCTTGTCCTTTGAGGACCATCATTCTTACAATATACAAGACACCCCCACACTTTAAAATAACCAATGTTAGGTTGTCTTCCTTTTCATAAGAGAGATCTTATTCTTTTTAGAGGAAATTCTATTTAAGATATGATATCAGCCAATAAAACTTCTCCCCATAAATTATAAGATAATTTACCATGAAACAACATAGCATTAATCATCTCTAGATATGTTCTATTTTTTCTTTCTACTAATCCATTTTGCTCAGATATTCTCGGTACTGAACATTCATGAATTATGCCATGTTATTCACAAAATAAGTTAAATTCATTAGGAAAGTATTCTCCTCCTCTATCACTTCTTAAAACTTTAATTTTCTTACCTAATTGATTTTCAACTTCTGCTTTATATGCCTTAAAAGCATTAAAAGCATCATTTTCATGTTTTAATAAGTAAACATATATGAACCTAGACATATCATCTATAAAAGTAATGAAATATCTATTACTTCTTCTTGTTAATATGTCATTTAATTCACATATATCAGAATGTATTAAGTCTAACAAATTAGTATACCTTTCAATGAAGGGTTTTTCATCATCTTTGATTTAACATAAATTTCACATTTATTAAGATCATCAAAATGATAATTTATTAAGCCACACTTAATCATTCTTTTAATGGTGCTAGTTCCAATATTTGCTAATCTATCATGTCATAATAAATAAGAATCAACAATATAAACAGAAATAACATCTTTATTAAATTTAAAATCATTGTCAATAATAGATAATTTGACCGGAATAGCCTTTTCTAACAAAAGTTTCATTACGGGATAGAATTAACTTTCCGAATTTAAATACAGATTTAATTCCATGTTTGCTAAGGAGATTCCCACTCACTAAATTTTTACTCATATCTAGTACATGAAGAATATTAGTAAGAGTGACTTTCTTTCCTGAAGTGAAAGTGAGTTTCACATCTCCCTTGCCAATCACCATAGAACGAACTTCATTTCCCACTTGAATATCTTGTCCTTCTATGACTTCTTTGTAAGTCTTGAAGAGTGCCTTATCATAGCAAACATGGACGGTAGCATAAGTATCATACCACTAACTAGAAACCTTGCCAAATATGACATTTACTTTGCTAACTGTAGCGATTATATTATCATCTCCCTCAATAGAGTTGACTTCCAATTTCTGGCTTTTCTTAAATTTGTAATCCCTAGCAAAATGACCAGGTTTTCCACACAAAAAATAGCCTCCACTCTTTGGCTTCTTAAATTTTCTTTGATCCCTTTTGGGGCCAAAATGATTCTCCTTGTTTTGCTTGCTTTTGTTGGAATTCTTAGGTTGATTCACAACATTTGCTTTTATATTGCTAAAAGAGTTCTCACTCTTGTCCCTTATCCTCGATTCCTCCTCAATTCGAAAATATTTTTGAATTTGCTCCAAAGTAATATCCTTGGATTCATGCAAAATCTTCTTCCTATACCCTTTCCAAGATGAAGGCAACTTGGCTATTATAGCTCCTACTTAAAAAGGTGCAGGAAGTTCAATTTTTTCAGCCTTCAATTGATTAACAATTACCTACAACTCATGCACTTGTGCCAAGATTGGCTTGTCATCCACAAACTTGTAATCAAAATATTTAGAAATTAAAATTTTCTTTGTACCTTCCTCCTCGGCATGATACTTGAATTCCAAAGCATTCCAAATTGCTTTTGCAGATGGTTCCACCGTATAAAGATCATAAAGTTGGTCTGAAAGAGCATTGAGAATATGTCCTCTACACATGACTTCATCTTCATTTCTCTTCTTTTGTTCAACCTTGACTTCATCGGTGTCATCGTCGATTGGATCAGAAATTTGTTGAAGATTTGGATAAGCACATAGAAGATCTTCAAAGCAATCAACATGAACTTAATCTTGTCTTGCCAATGGGTAAAATTCATTCCATCAAAACGATCCAAATGAACAAAATCTTGATTCAATAATTTGATGGTATTTGTAGCCTCCATGATAAATTTGTATAAACTCACAAAATATCATTTTTAGATTGTTGAAAAAATACGACAAAGAAGATGATGAAAAACACTATAAAAACAAATAACAAACACAAGATCAAGAATACTATATGAAATATTTAGGCTTCAAACATGTATAAACACTTTCCTAAAAACGATATTTGCACCCTCTTCTTAATAAGATTGCTATGGACTTGATGCAAACAGTTTTAGTGAATGTGACAAGCCTTTAGAAGATCTATATTGAGCAAACAATAAAGAATCTTCAAAGAGAAATTACAGAATGTCTAATTCAGTCACTTAAAAAGTAAAGAAGAAGAGTAGGAAAGAAATGTTTTTTTATAATTTACTCTCAAATACCAATAGATATTTTCACAAAAGACACAACTTTTGAAAAATAACTGAAACCACTTTTTTAAATAAATCTTTTGAAAAAGAATAATTTATAACACTCGAACACAAAGCATGAACATCATTTTGTTCTATGAGGAGATCGTTCTCGTTGTTAATGCCGGAACACAAAGCATGAACATCATTTTGTTCTAATCTATCAGAAAGACTGAGTTTGAGAAATTTTAGTCGCATAAATTACTTTTTTTTTTTGTATGTTATACTTGGTAGCTTCAGTTACTCCAAATCAGAGTCATGACGATTTCATATCGTACACACTTATGATGAACGCACATAATAATTGTGTATAAATAAAAAATACTTACAATTCAAGGACATCATATTACTAATCGTTAGAAAATAAAAAAATAGTATATATAATTAATTATAGGAGTCGCTGCAACTCGTAACCCAACGAAATTATTTCTATTAATTTTCGGTAACATGGATGCATGAAGAAAGAAGTTTTATGTCCTATTAATTTGCAAGTGATTCATGGATGACGCTACACGAGTCAGCAGCTCCCTCATCAAAGCACTGTTATTACGGCGGGAGTGAGAGAAAAGGCGTCTCCGCTTATCAGATGTGCATCATCCCACACGCCACACCAGGCTCGGGTTATCCGACGCCAGCATCGAGAACTGTATTACTAATAACACGTGCACCAAGTGATCCGCACGTGACGCAACAAAAGACCGACTACGACGTGTCACCATCACCCGCTTCCCGTTGCCGCTTCGTTTGCGTACGTGAGACGTGTGTCACCGTTCGTGGCGGCGGCTATAGAGCGGCTTTCTTGACTGAGGAAGCGGGATCGGGTGGCACGCGCGCCGTTCGTGGTTAGGATCCTCTGCAACCATTATGGGGATTGATCCGATCCAACAGACCATCTTTCGAGGAGGTGATCGGGCCGCCCGGGTAATAACGGTCAAGATGTGAGATCCGACGATTATAGTTTAAAATTAGAATTGGAGAGAATCTACGACTTGGGTAGCTGTACCGTAAATTCCAGGAATTATATGTAGTCGTAGGGAAAATCAAATGCCAACACAGCGTGTATACGCAATATTTTAGATCATAAATTGTCATTCATAATATTTAAATTCCTAATTTAAATGTTGATCTCCCAGGCACAATTGACAGGATAGAATAAGTCACATCCAACCATCCAACTGATGATTATAAAAAGAATGGTAACTACTAGTTCACAATCTCCAAACATCAATTAAACAGAAGCAATATCAATATGACACCAGCCATCAATATTCTTTGTATTAGGAAATAATATGCTTAGTGCCTACATATCCTCCATCCCCGACGATTTCGTATAGCCTTTATATTCCAACTTAACCCCCATATTTGCCGAAATAATCCTGAACTTTAGTCTGATACCATCCATCATCTCCTGAACTTGCTCATTTTCAGGGTCCAACAGTGGATACTTCCTTAGCACATCTCCTAGTTGTTGGACACGCTTCTGGAGCCTAGATGAGAATGCTCCTGAGTCAACTTGGATCACTGAGTTCCACACATCAACACAGCCCTGATAAAAGCCCAGCTCTTCCGCAACTTGGAAACCCATCTTCAACCCCACATCTTTCCCCTCCTTGCCAGAAACCAAACCATCCTTGTACCCATCCTCAAAACCCTCTTGGCGCAGGGATTCATCCAGACACACCACCGAATCGAAGATGTCCGAAACATCTGCAAGTTTTTGCTCCATGGTTGTGATGGTGACACAGTCTGGGTTGTGATGAAGCACCTGAGGATAAGCTCAGCAAATTCACTTTAAAATCTGTCTTTTTTAACTTGTACTGTGAAGTAAAAAGAGGCCATCAACAACAACAACAACACAATCTTGCAGCAAGAATAAACAAACACATCAAAAAAGTCTTTTCTTTTCCATAAAATTTCAGATTTTTCCCATTTGCTTGTCGTCACTCTATCTTCAATCATCTGATTACTGATGTTGTATATGCATTCATTCCCCTCAAGCAACATTGTAAAATGATAAGAAGGTCGAATAGGTTAATTTATGCAGGAAGGGGAAACAGGCGCTAAATTATACTATAGAAGAAGATTAAACCTAAGACTAATGCAACTCTATGGTTAATGGTTTTGTTTCTCGCACATCCATCCATAGAGATAAGGGAACGACGTTTCCGTTCCAAACTAATTAGCAGATCAAAAAGAAGAACGCCAAGCAAATGTGATATAAAGGTCGAAGAAATCAAAGAGGATACCGGAACAAGAACGATAGTTTGGGGAAAAGTTCGGGAAGAAGAAAAGAACGCACCTTTTCGTTCTCCCGGAGATGGGAGTAACAATGATTTGCTTCGACGATCGCCTGAGGTGGATCCGAGGCGAGAGGAACCAAGCTAGGGCTCCTGTTAGGGCTAAAAGATAGAATGATCGAATCCGGTTAATTGGGTCGGCTCAATTCTTGGACCGGGACGTGGAGGCCCATCAACTTGGTCTCGATTCCAAAATTAGGGCTGGGGAGATTGACATACCGAACAAGAGAATACAATTAGCGATGATCAGTACACGAATCGAACAAAACGAGAGAAATTTGAAGGAACGCCAACCGATCAAGCGTCGAAGAGATGGGAAAGAATAGCAAAATCATCTTTGATTCACCATCAGCTCAGTGGTGGCGATGACATGCCGAGCTCCGTCCCGGAATCAGCAGCAGTGGGCGGGGCGAGCGAAACGCTGATGCAGGAGCCGCAGACAACCCGATGGAATCGATCGACGACTGCTTCTTTGTCTCGCTTTCACGACAGATCAAGAACGGAGGTATAACCCAGCGGTCCAACCGACCCACCATATATCTATCACCCGGTTCGAGTCGCTTTTTTTGTTTGATTGAACCTAGCGATTTTAGCCGGTTCGGTCTATCTGACAAGCGGTTCGAGTCGAACCATCTCAGATAAACTCGGAATGCAAATTAATATATGGAAATAGTATTATATTGATTTTGATAAAACAAATGTATACTTTTCAACTGTAATTCTGAATACAATATATTAAACATTTCATAAACTTAGAATGCAATTTACTGGAAAATAACAAACCAACAGAAATGAGCAAATTAGCGGATTAGATGACACTTCTGCAACTCCATGATTACACAAATTTTCATAGCACAGATTTGAATACTCCTACAATTAATTCCAAAAATATAAATTAATTCCTAGTAAATGAATAATTTCCAACTCATATTCTACCTCACCAATTCAACTTGAAATGGGAACTGAGAAACATCCAAGAAATACGATCAGAAATAACAATGAAAAAAGCCTCTTAAAATTATATAAAAATAACAAAAGTTTTTTTATCTATAGATATAGAGCATTGCTAAACAGGGAAGAGAGTGAACAAGATCAAGTAAACACCACAATCTGCATCAATTTACCGGAGTCATGCTTATAGAATTACAAGCAACTTATACAACAAAATCCACTTCTCAACACATTTCCCTTGCAAAAGCTACAATTACATTTGCTCTGTTGGCAAAAGCCTCTAGTTGGTGAATGAGCAGTAGCCATGGTTATTCAGAAGCTTAAACCTGTTCAGAGCTCAACTCCATGCTGCTGCAGATGTTTTCAGAGCTCTTCTCATGTATGGCAATTCTAGCATCCTTCTAGATCTCTCCACTTCAAATACACCAGCCCTGCGCGGTAATGCGTGTAAGCCCCAGCGACGACCAACACATGGAAGAGCTGGTGACTGTGCCCGGCGATGTCGAATTTTCCGGGCATCCATCGTTCTGGAATTCGCATGGCATACACCAATGCACCAAGGCCATAGAGCAGACCCATCAAGATTTCATAGCCCGTCGTGTGCAGTGCCTCCGGCCGATGCCAGAAAACAATCAACTTGTGCAACACAGGGATCACCCCGGATACACCCATTCCGAAAAACAGACTTGCCCTTATAACTCGAAACTCGGGGCTCTGAAACACCGGAAAAAGTGACACCGCGATCATGGCAATCCCAAGAGTGGTGATAAAGCCGAGGTAGATATTGCAGAAGAATGGATTACACATGAACGAGTAGTACACTGGGGGATAGAACGACGTGGAAATGAGGGCAGCAATCCCAGCATAGTCAATGCGGAGCATGATGTACGCAAGGCGACGGGAGTGGCACGACAGAAGGTGACATGTGCTGCTTGCAAGAAGGCAGAACATTGCCCCACCTAAGAAGGCGAAAAATGGCCACCGTGAAATTGGTCGTACCACCAGTGGAGCTATCATGTTAGCCACATCATCCTTCATAGCTGACTGCATTTTCAACATATCATGTAACTATGGTGAGTATTCGCATAGTAATATTCTTTTGGATTAGTGCAAGCCATTGTTGAAGAGAAAACTACTTATGCATGCATAATTAATGCATGTTGATGATATACCAAAAACTGCTACTAAGACAGGCATGTTGATATCAAGACTAGAGGTTTTGATGTGAGATGAGTGCCTATGGTACAACTGTTATCCTTGCAAAAGAAGCACACTGATGCTCACCATCAATGGTGGCAAGAGGAGAACACATTATTTCCAGTGGCCTGTGAGCAAATTCAAGATAATGAAGTGAGAATTTACCAGAACTGATACATTACTGTAATTTGCGTGCGCATATCTGTGAGGCAGACAATTTGAGAGAAGTTGCAGTATGTGCCGGTGAGATAGAGATGGAAGCATGTCCAGAGAAGCTAAGGATGTCTTCACTTCATTCTTTAATCTTTGTAAATGGGATAGGTGAGGCAGTGAAGGAAGACAGGCGACAAGTTCTGATTGAATCTTTTGCAGATCAGCTTTCTTCAGTACGTCTGGCAAATGCTGCAGCGATTGAAGATCTACAACCTTCGGAACTTTCATTGCGGTGTATACGGTCAGAGCAAGAAAAAGAAAGAAGCCAATCAAGTGCCTGAAACATTAATGCATGAGGTATCAAAACAGAATAGTAAGGAACAGAAGGCAGTGAAATGAATTTAATCAACAGCATAAAGTGATCAAAAGTTCATTGTCTAGCCAAAACCATATATTGACCTCCAGATATATTTAATGGCTTGTATCGTCAAGCTATATTTTGGATTATAGAACCATCAAGATATCAAATCAACCATTTGTTCAGCTATAAAATGAGGCTTCCATAACAATGTAGTTTTTTCTCTCTCTTTTTCAAGATTAAGAATTCAGATCATTCTTATGGAGGAATTTCTTTGAAATAAAAGTTGACTGAATCTATTACCTTGATTTTCTTGAACAGAAATTGTAAAAAAGGCGCCACCAAAACAAACCTATAATGTCAATCGCCCGTAAAATTACAGTTCATATTGCAAAATCCTTCACTATAAGCAAACAGAAATACAATTCACAAAAAGAATTGCAAAATTCCCTCTTAATGTAGCAACCAGTTGTTCGAAAATAGAGAAATATTTCGATTGGATAATTATCAATCACGAAAGCTTAAGTTGCCAGGAAAATGTCCAATTTATATTAAACGCCAACGTCACTTGATTCACGAAGTTGAACCCGAAATAGCATCACATCAATTGGGATAAAACCCAAATCGTTAGGTGCTGCTACTTTTCACCAATGTTAATCAATTTCTCTTCGCATGATTTGACCAAACGCAGACAGAATTAATATCGATAAACTCGTTTCTCAAGGAAGTCCAGAATCAATAATGAGAGCTTTAATCTGCTACCGAATAATCAATCAATACGACCTTCATAACTCCAAACTATCTTTTCTTCAAATTACACATCATCTGTGTGAGACAGGATCACAACAAAGTCGAATTCTATTCCACATTCCATGTTTGAGATCAATGGCACCAAAAATACCTTCAGGCATGAGTCTATGTTTCTATACGACCAAAATTGAATGAGAGACGAAGACGGAGAGGAAGAAAAGATCAGATCTTTATGGAATGAATCATCGGGGGAAAGTCTTACGTCCAGACATTGAGCGTCTCGTTGTGGATGGTAAAAATGCTGAGGAAGATTTGCTTCAGCGGCCACTCGGCGCGGTAATACCCTAGTATGTACTCATTGTCCTTGAGGTAGCCGGGCAGAGAATGGTACTCCACCAGCTGGTACTTCACTTTCCTCCACAGCGGCCGCCCCTTCCCCTCCTTCCCTCTGGGAATGGACCCGGTCGGCGGCGACTCTCCGCCCTCCGCCGCCATTGCCAGAAACTCAGACACCAAGAGGAGAGGAGAAGGAACAAAGCTCTCGGCTTTGAGGCTTTAAGCCGAGGACCGACAGATCCAGGAGTCTAATTATAGAAGAAACAGACGATGTTGGGAACGATCGCCACGTTGATGTCGCACAAGACACGGACAACGCGACGAGAAAGGATTAAAACGAGAAGATGCTTCTGTTCATTCGAGATCGGGTTTCTACAAAGGAATCGCGAACGATATATTCGCTTTGGATTCGTTACATCTACTCTTCAATTTTGTATATAAATCCCTTATCTTTTTATATTTTTGAGAGAATTCATTGCATCCAAATTCGAAAGGTTGATCCTACTTTCATTTTTTTTTTTTCCAAAAAACGTTCTTATTTATCATAATCTTAAAATTATCTCTAAGAGACTACTAGAGCAAGTATGTTATCACCATGCTACGGACCGATCCGGTCCATCATGCATAACACAGTAGTGTTAGGATTTATAATATTTTTGACACCTCAACCAAAATACTATAAGTATATTTGAGAAGATATAAGCAAAAGAGACTCAAAATCTAATCAATATAAATTCATATGCAAAAATAAGCTAAATTCTTATATTTTTTTAGTGCAATTAATATATAGAAAAATAAATATTCGAGCCAAATTTAAGAAAGAGATTAATAAAAGAGGGGGGGAGGGCGCTAATGCAGAAAGATGACTTCCACCGTAAACAAAGTGCTTAGACAGTAAAGGTTACTCATCCACAACACACTGACAACAAAAACAACAACGTAGAACAGTGTTTGTTTCCACAAATGGATTCAGACAAGGATTTTTCTTCTCTCATGTGTGAAGCCTTCATGTTCATCTTCTGTGCACGCTTCTCTTCCTCGTAGAAACTTGTAGTAGGCAAACTGCAACATGATCTGTTTGGCATACGAGTTAGGGTTTGCATGCAGAGACAAAGTACGCTGCCGTCCAAGAACTTATAATGAAGCAGGAAGAGAAGGATACAAGTAAGTCCAGAAGAATGCAGACTATGGCATCCAGCAGCCATGGTGCATTAGCTCCAACTTTTTCCCACTCGACACTTCTCACGAGTATGCTGCAACACCAAAGATTTCCATGTGAGAGCTTACTTACCATAGGTTGCTTTGTTTGATGATGATTAAGATTAGAGATAACCTTCCCACGTAGGTTGCATTTGCAGCGAGTGCAAACATGAACATCAGAGGGTTTAATCCCTACCAAAACATGCATCCAAGTGACTATACAAGTTATTCTAACTCCACCTAATTAACATGCTAATTAAGAACAAAGCTTGCTAACTCTAATTAATTACCTCGACGCTCCCACGCTTCATCTGTTTCACATGCATGCATGAACTCCAATCAGTAATCATAACAATAATAATTATTAGTATTACTGGTGATTGAAGTGACTCACATTTAGATATATTTGAGGTAAACGACCTCCCATATAAATGGCGGCCATAATCCAACCTAATAGAAGGCCATAAAAGTTGCCTTCTAATGACTTAACCTCTGCATCCTGCAGTATTAAAAAGGAAGAATTAAGATGAATGTTGTAATTATATGCTTTTTGCTGGTATATATACCTGCAACGTTCTTCCTTCGGATGATATAATGTTCATTTCTCTGAAAGCTTTAGTTTGATATGGTAATCCGATGAAGCCTGCAACAAATGTTCCATAGCTAACCTGCCAAAAGAAGCTCATTCATGCGTGCATTATACAGTGCTTGATTATATTAGTGTAAAAACAATATAATTAGCCGCTATTTCTTGTTAATGGACTCACTGCTACTTCTTGGAATCTCTTTGACACCATCACGATCTAAAAGGTTAAGCAAGATAAAAGGAGAAGCAGCACGATAAAAGATGTTGACTACCAGGAAGAGGAGAAGGTAATGGATAAGCAGTTCATCTACTTCATCAATGGAGGTGGAACAATGTTTAACATGTCAAAAGAAATTAAGATTGCAAAGTTATGCAGATCCATAAGTTAAAACCTGTTCGTCAATCTTCTCAAGTAGGGTTCTAACTATCGCAATTAGCTCCACTCAGCTGTAGGAATGTTAGCTTATCCTCATATGTGCCTTTCCAAGAGAGAACTAAGGACAGTTGTCGCATACGACAGAGGCTGGTGTGATCCATGGGACCTCCACGATCAACCCCTTCCTATCCTTATCCAGACAGCAGGAGATCAGCTTCACTTCCCCTATTAACCGGATGAGAACGTTATCCACACACATAAGCACGTAGTACTTACTGAACGTGAAAATGTCGTCTTCTTCCTTGCAGCGGCCCCGTGGTGCTGAGCTGGCGAGCCCTCGTCCTCAGAGGAGGAATCATGGAAGGCCAAGCCCTCCGATGGACCACTCCGGACCCCGAGATAAGACGCTCCCCCACACGACGGTGTCCCGCTGCTGGCCAATGACCTCGCTGACCTGTGAATGATTGACGACGACCCGATCAGCTCAGAGAACCATGCGTGCATTCATGTTGTGTTGATCGAGAGATACATGTGCACATACGTGTAGTATACATCGGTGCGTGGTGATGCTTTAGCTACGGCAGTTGTGGGTATGGGACGGCTCAGATCCTCTACCTTTGGATTCAGAGGTTGACCGTTAGCTTCCTCCTGAAGAATGAGCTTATACGAAGGTCAGCAGTGGGATAAGAACATCCACAGTTGAAAGAAGACGGGCTTGTGATTACTTACTTCTAGGGGTGCATCAAAGCAAATGTTCTTCCACCATCGGAGCCCGTAGTCGTAGTACAGCGTCTGCAGCACCAACACCACGGTAGTGGACGTGTACAGCTGGTCCATTATCATGTAAGGTGTACGCCTAAGTTGCATGAAGTTGATGAGATCAGAGCACTCCACCAGAATGGCTTACCAGATTCAGCTATAAAATGAGGCTTCCATAACAATGTAGTTTTTTCTCTCTCTTTTTCAAGATTAAGAATTCAGATCATTCTTATGGAGGAATTTCTTTGAAATAAAAGTTGACTGAATCTATTACCTTGATTTTCTTGAACAGAAATTGTAAAAAAGGCGCCACCAAAACAAACCTATAATGTCAATCGCCCGTAAAATTACAGTTCATATTGCAAAATCTTTCACTATAAGCAAACAGAAATACAATTCACAAAAAGAATTGCAAAATTCCCTCTTAATGTAGCAACCAGTTGTTCGAAAATAGAGAAATATTTCGATTGGATAATTATCAATCACGAAAGCTTAAGTTGCCAGGAAAATGTCCAATTTATATTAAACGCCAACGTCACTTGATTCACGAAGTTGAACCCGAAATAGCATCACATCAATTGGGATAAAACCCAAATCGTTAGGTGCTGCTACTTTTCACCAATGTTAATCAATTTCTCTTCGCATGATTTGACCAAACGCAGACAGAATTAATATCGATAAACTCGTTTCTCAAGGAAGTCCAGAATCAATAATGAGAGCTTTAATCTGCTACCGAATAATCAATCAATACGACCTTCATAACTCCAAACTATCTTTTCTTCAAATTACACATCATCTGTGTGAGACAGGATCACAACAAAGTCGAATTCTATTCCACATTCCATGTTTGAGATCAATGGCACCAAAAATACCTTCAGGCATGAGTCTATGTTTCTATACGACCAAAATTGAATGAGAGACGAAGACGGAGAGGAAGAAAAGATCAGATCTTTATGGAATGAATCATCGGGGGAAAGTCTTACGTCCAGACATTGAGCGTCTCGTTGTGGATGGTAAAAATGCTGAGGAAGATTTGCTTCAGCGGCCACTCGGCGCGGTAATACCCTAGTATGTACTCATTGTCCTTGAGGTAGCCGGGCAGAGAATGGTACTCCACCAGCTGGTACTTCACTTTCCTCCACAGCGGCCGCCCCTTCCCCTCCTTCCCTCTGGGAATGGACCCGGTCGGCGGCGACTCTCCGCCCTCCGCCGCCATTGCCAGAAACTCAGACACCAAGAGGAGAGGAGAAGGAACAAAGCTCTCGGCTTTGAGGCTTTAAGCCGAGGACCGACAGATCCAGGAGTCTAATTATAGAAGAAACAGACGATGTTGGGAACGATCGCCACGTTGATGTCGCACAAGACACGGACAACGCGACGAGAAAGGATTAAAACGAGAAGATGCTTCTGTTCATTCGAGATCGGGTTTCTACAAAGGAATCGCGAACGATATATTCGCTTTGGATTCGTTACATCTACTCTTCAATTTTGTATATAAATCCCTTATCTTTTTATATTTTTGAGAGAATTCATTGCATCCAAATTCGAAAGGTTGATCCTACTTTCATTTTTTTTTTTTCCAAAAAACGTTCTTATTTATCATAATCTTAAAATTATCTCTAAGAGACTACTAGAGCAAGTATGTTATCACCATGCTACGGACCGATCCGGTCCATCATGCATAACACAGTAGTGTTAGGATTTATAATATTTTTGACACCTCAACCAAAATACTATAAGTATATTTGAGAAGATATAAGCAAAAGAGACTCAAAATCTAATCAATATAAATTCATATGCAAAAATAAGCTAAATTCTTATATTTTTTTAGTGCAATTAATATATAGAAAAATAAATATTCGAGCCAAATTTAAGAAAGAGATTAATAAAAGAGGGGGGGAGGGCGCTAATGCAGAAAGATGACTTCCACCGTAAACAAAGTGCTTAGACAGTAAAGGTTACTCATCCACAACACACTGACAACAAAAACAACAACGTAGAACAGTGTTTGTTTCCACAAATGGATTCAGACAAGGATTTTTCTTCTCTCATGTGTGAAGCCTTCATGTTCATCTTCTGTGCACGCTTCTCTTCCTCGTAGAAACTTGTAGTAGGCAAACTGCAACATGATCTGTTTGGCATACGAGTTAGGGTTTGCATGCAGAGACAAAGTACGCTGCCGTCCAAGAACTTATAATGAAGCAGGAAGAGAAGGATACAAGTAAGTCCAGAAGAATGCAGACTATGGCATCCAGCAGCCATGGTGCATTAGCTCCAACTTTTTCCCACTCGACACTTCTCACGAGTATGCTGCAACACCAAAGATTTCCATGTGAGAGCTTACTTACCATAGGTTGCTTTGTTTGATGATGATTAAGATTAGAGATAACCTTCCCACGTAGGTTGCATTTGCAGCGAGTGCAAACATGAACATCAGAGGGTTTAATCCCTACCAAAACATGCATCCAAGTGACTATACAAGTTATTCTAACTCCACCTAATTAACATGCTAATTAAGAACAAAGCTTGCTAACTCTAATTAATTACCTCGACGCTCCCACGCTTCATCTGTTTCACATGCATGCATGAACTCCAATCAGTAATCATAACAATAATAATTATTAGTATTACTGGTGATTGAAGTGACTCACATTTAGATATATTTGAGGTAAACGACCTCCCATATAAATGGCGGCCATAATCCAACCTAATAGAAGGCCATAAAAGTTGCCTTCTAATGACTTAACCTCTGCATCCTGCAGTATTAAAAAGGAAGAATTAAGATGAATGTTGTAATTATATGCTTTTTGCTGGTATATATACCTGCAACGTTCTTCCTTCGGATGATATAATGTTCATTTCTCTGAAAGCTTTAGTTTGATATGGTAATCCGATGAAGCCTGCAACAAATGTTCCATAGCTAACCTGCCAAAAGAAGCTCATTCATGCGTGCATTATACAGTGCTTGATTATATTAGTGTAAAAACAATATAATTAGCCGCTATTTCTTGTTAATGGACTCACTGCTACTTCTTGGAATCTCTTTGACACCATCACGATCTAAAAGGTTAAGCAAGATAAAAGGAGAAGCAGCACGATAAAAGATGTTGACTACCAGGAAGAGGAGAAGGTAATGGATAAGCAGTTCATCTACTTCATCAATGGAGGTGGAACAATGTTTAACATGTCAAAAGAAATTAAGATTGCAAAGTTATGCAGATCCATAAGTTAAAACCTGTTCGTCAATCTTCTCAAGTAGGGTTCTAACTATCGCAATTAGCTCCACTCAGCTGTAGGAATGTTAGCTTATCCTCATATGTGCCTTTCCAAGAGAGAACTAAGGACAGTTGTCGCATACGACAGAGGCTGGTGTGATCCATGGGACCTCCACGATCAACCCCTTCCTATCCTTATCCAGACAGCAGGAGATCAGCTTCACTTCCCCTATTAACCGGATGAGAACGTTATCCACACACATAAGCACGTAGTACTTACTGAACGTGAAAATGTCGTCTTCTTCCTTGCAGCGGCCCCGTGGTGCTGAGCTGGCGAGCCCTCGTCCTCAGAGGAGGAATCATGGAAGGCCAAGCCCTCCGATGGACCACTCCGGACCCCGAGATAAGACGCTCCCCCACACGACGGTGTCCCGCTGCTGGCCAATGACCTCGCTGACCTGTGAATGATTGACGACGACCCGATCAGCTCAGAGAACCATGCGTGCATTCATGTTGTGTTGATCGAGAGATACATGTGCACATACGTGTAGTATACATCGGTGCGTGGTGATGCTTTAGCTACGGCAGTTGTGGGTATGGGACGGCTCAGATCCTCTACCTTTGGATTCAGAGGTTGACCGTTAGCTTCCTCCTGAAGAATGAGCTTATACGAAGGTCAGCAGTGGGATAAGAACATCCACAGTTGAAAGAAGACGGGCTTGTGATTACTTACTTCTAGGGGTGCATCAAAGCAAATGTTCTTCCACCATCGGAGCCCGTAGTCGTAGTACAGCGTCTGCAGCACCAACACCACGGTAGTGGACGTGTACAGCTGGTCCATTATCATGTAAGGTGTACGCCTAAGTTGCATGAAGTTGATGAGATCAGAGCACTCCACCAGAATGGCTTACCAGAGCCGTGTAGAACTGGGTAGGTAACTGCAACACCATGCACACCACAGTTAGCAAGATAACACCAAGTAAGATGAACGAGCTCTGGCTGGCTGATACCTAAACAGGCTCACCGTTACTGGTTCGAGAAGGCAACCGACCAAGTTGAAGACGTCACTGCGGAGAGAAAAAGAGGCTTACAGCAATTATTCATCTCAAGTCCGCCAGTAATGAACTCACCTGCTGCACATGAACTCACCCGATGACCCAAGTAAGGAGCAGGGCGAGCGAGACTCCATGGCCGGACTTGGTTTGGAAGTTGGTGATGAGCTGAGGGATCTCCGCCATTCCCCAGCAGAAGAGACTGATCATGCCCAGCCCAAACGATATCTCGCCGCTCAAGTTGCAGACGCAGTCGTCGAAGTACTTGTTGATCCATCCGACGCAGGCCTTATGCTTCTCGGAGCAAGAATCCATTGCGAGATACTTCGCCATCTTTCGTGGAGTTGGGGTTGGGTTGAAGGTGGGTGTGGTTGCTAGAGAGAGAGAGAGAGAACACTACTAATAGCATGAATTGTGGAGTGTACGTCTGTGAATGAGTGTGTCTACATATATATTTCGGAATTGATCTAGTTTGATCCAAATGCAAAATAAATAAGATACAAGATTGTAACGAAAGATGCATATCATGACAAAAAATAAAGGACCAAAGTTATATGAATGGGTCTCCAGTAACAACACTTAGATGTGATGTGTAAGCTATTGGAGGCCTTTTCTAGCCCATGAATAACCCAATAAAGTGCCATGCAAACAAGTCCTTTGATTTCAAGTTATGCAGTGTTCTTACACAAAAATTCGTAATCCATGCTAAATTTATGGGATTTTACGAAGACAGCTATCATCTGTAAAGATTTCGATTGAGGAACCTATGCAAATTAAACATATTTAGTCAACAGATGCAAACTAAAATGTGAATGTGTTGGTTTAACAGCTTATCCATAGAACTCCTATTTCCCCTCCACCTTTCTAATATAAGAAGAACAGGGTGATGATGATACTGACTCAAGTTATAAAGAATTTAATGAACATCAGTACAAATGCAACCCAAAAGTCTAAAAGTGTTACGCGTCAAACTCAAAATATGTTACCCGATTCTATCAATTCTTTTATAGTGTGTTACTATTTTTAGTCCTCTTTCAATCCTCATAGCACACATGAATATGATTTCTTTTAGAAGTCACAACGATGCATTTCAAAACAAATTGACATTACAAGATTAGGCCACTGTGCTGCAATTTTTATTGCGTCTGTGGAGAAAAGATCAGACCTACCTCACCTACCAAAATTAAAGATTCCATCCATCGGCAACTTCCAAACTCTTCACAAGGGAAAAGCTCGAAACTTGAAAGAGATTGTTCCCTAGAAATTACCTTTCCTTGTGCCAAAGCTGAATTAAGAGTTGGAGGACAAGAATCATCAGACAAGTTACCCTTCCACTGTGGAAAGCTGGAGTTACATCACTGTCTGTCGTTGTCTTAGCATCTTTAAACGACTATTAAGGGCTTGCCTCTACCCTGCTTCAAAGTGCAATGGCATCTCCTAACATATTTATGGAGGACCAACTGACAGATCTGCTCTCCTGAGGATTGATTTGATTCAATCTCTTCACCTACAAGCTCATGGAATGAGAAGATTTAACAAAGGAACTAAAGCAACCTAAGAAATAAAATTAAAATTAAATGTGTTTCCTCACTCAATTAGCTTGTTCTACAAGATGTATATTTATGTAGGTGGCTTTTCAAAATCATGGGAACAGAAACGACATGAACATAGACAAAGATAAGATGATATCTGAAAGATGAGCATCGAACAGCACCATTTCACATTTATGGCAGATGTCTTGTCCAAAGGTTGATGCAATGGACCTTGCTAGTAAGGGCACTCCTGATCCTCCTCGGACTTGATGTGAGACTCAATACATACGGATTAACCAGTGTCTTTATCAACCTAGCCATTGCATGAAAGTTCTGGCTGCACCAATGAACATTCTTCGTCTCTCTCTCTCTCTCTCTCTCTCTCTCTCTCTCTCTCCTTTTCTTACCCCCACTATTCCTTTTGTTTCACTTTTATTACCATAGGCTATGAAAAGGAGAGGGGTGGGGCTGATGAATCCACCAAGCATACCAGGTAGTAGGGGGCCATCCATCAGAAGAATGTTGCTCGACTCTTTGAGGTACTCTGGGAAGAAAGTGACTAACTAGCTAGGAAGGACACTACTACATGTCAATTCGAGAGTGTAAACCCCAGTGAGATAAAGAACTTGAGGATTAAGACTAGAATTACATATACAGTCTGGAATAAGTAATGTTTACAATTGAGCTTATAGATCTACCAAATTGGAGACCTCATCTGCATGAGTTGAGAAACTTTCACCTCCTCTCAACTCAGTGATTCATTCATGCAAGTACATTGCATGTGATCTTACCTGTCATGCATCACAGTGCACCTGCCTTTCAAGTCACCCAATGATTAGTTGGGTGTTGGTGTCACCACAGCCATTGATGGACCTGCCCTTCTCCTTCTCAAGTGTTGTATGACATCAAGTGCAGTAGACCCATGACAGGAGGGGCAAATGGAAGAGATATGACTTTAGATAAAGTGCTAAAGTTGAAACCACTAATCAATCATGCAGTCCTCAATTTTTGTGGGATGAAAGCTTCTGAATGAGACTTTTATCCATAGAAAACAAGATCGAAACTGTTCATCACCAACACCAATTAGACTAAGATTCACTTGAATGAGCTATATATATACATACAGATTCAAAGTCATTTTCCTGTCATATTCTTTGGGCTCACTTTACCAAGTGAAAAAGCTTGGCGGAGGTGATAACTAGTTGTCTTCTATTCCGAAGGTAGCAGCAGATAGATTAGTGGCATGGAAAGGCTTGTGATCATTGGCAGTGCTTTGTCATCCATACTACTGTATCACATTAAAATAAATGGACATAACGCGTGGATGTTTAGCTGCAAGAAGAAGTAAAGATGAAAGATCTTGATTTATTTGTTAAGACCATAGATAATGTTTAAGCTTTTAGATGGTAAATGTGTAAATCTTCGTAGTTTAATATCGGTAATATTGTTGGAATGTTTCCTAATATATAAGAATCTAAATGATCAAAATAATAAGAAAAGAATGAAAATGAAGATAGATTAACCTGACTAAATGATCTGATGAATGCTTCCAAAAGATATAAAAAGAAGCTTTTGATGTCACCAAGGAAGGCAAGTAGAAAAATTCTCTCTTTGAAATAGATGGCTGACATAGCCTAGAATACATCCCAAGTCTTTCATATGATATGTTTGGCACCTTTGACACTTAAACAAATCGCCCAATCTTGACTATTCCATGGATTGGGCATTAAACAACAAAGATGTCTCAGTCAATTGTAGGAGAGAGAGTAGGCTGAATCAAGGAGGCGAGGTTTGGTGAGGAGGGAAGTCACAAGCCTTAGGAACAAAGTAAAAACCACATTTTACGTACATCAAGTATACCTCTTGGTGTACTGGAATGCTATGCTTACAAGCAAACAAGCACTTGATTCTAAGTTGTCACACAAGAGCCCTGATTGCTTACCATAAGAAAGAAGCAAAGAATCTTGGACTGATTCAGTGGACAATTCTGGCCTCACGCAAGAGGAACTACTGAGGGTTCGTGTTAGACTAGTCGAGGAGAAGGGAGATCGTTTTTATGATGTGAAACACTTGTCGGAGGTGAGTGATACGAGTTCGGAAAAGAGGCAGAGATGCAAAGGGTGGTGTGTGTTCTTATGATTCAAGGTAGGGACAGTGTGAGCTGCCAACAACTGATGAATGGCAAGTAGCTGGTGCTGGTGGTGTTGCCTTTGCCTTCTTGTGAGGCCAAGAAAGTAGTGACAGGCAGTGATGTGTGCGTCTGTAGGCCATGAACGAGACAGCTGAACTAATGGCGATTGCCTTGTTTGTTCCACCTGCATGGTCCCGGGAGGTGCAGCAACCTCACAAGAGATGAAGCAGACGCAGTTCATGTGGCTGCAGACCCCGGCGACAGCGACAACCGGAAGACGATCATGACGGCAGCAGCCGCGGCCATGGTCATTGCCACATGCGAGAGAGAGAGAGAGCCGAAACTCATCGATTAAATCTTTATTTATAGTTTTTAATATAATTTTATCTCTTTTTATCTATCTTTTTACCATTAATTGCCACTATTTCGTTTAATCATAATATCCATTTTTCTTCATTTTATCACTACTTCGAAACATAATTCCTTATTCAATCAATCACATATTACGGTTACACCTCATCTATCATAATCAAAATATTATTGCTCCATAAATTAACTTGTGTAGAAATCCATGAAAATAATAATAATTTTTATTTTTCTTTGTTAGAATATTAAATTAAAATTAATGATTAGATAGACTTTTTATTTAGGAGACTTTGTCAAGATTGGAGTTCCCTGTCATCGTTAGAGTCAAAGTATTAAGTCCACCCTTCTATAAATAAAAGGCTTACTTAATACTTTAAGTATACATAATTAGGATGAGAGATAAAGATCTAAAGAAAGTTCAAGATGGAGGGTCTGATAGATTATAAGTTTTCATCTTTGATAAGAATTTTTAGGTTTTGAAGTTTCTATATTCTGTATTGTTTCTCTTATATAATTTGTTGATGCGTATCAAAGCGGGTTTGATTATCAAGGTAACTGAACTCTTGAAGAGATAGATAAATTAAAAAAAAACAATCTATCTTAATAGAGGGTGTGAAAGCAAAGATTGCCAAGAGAAAAATGAGTGTTGCGAGTGCCTATCTTATCATGTAGAGAACGCTGATTAAATTCTATTAGAGAGAAAAATAATACTATAGAGAAAAATTGAGAGAAACTATAGAGAGAAAAAATCTAAGGAGAAAAAAAACTATGGAGAGAAAAATCGAAGAAATGAGAAAAAATACTTACAACATTGACGAGGAGTAGATTTAACGATGACAATTCATCAAATAAGATAACATACTAAGATTAAGATAGAAATTGATAGATTGTAGCAAAAGAAAGATAATCTATAAAAAAGATCAACGTGATGTTGATTAGTTGATAGAGAAGACCTCATTAGATATGGCAGATTTCCCTAATAATATTTTTACTCAGATTGAAGACGTTAAGATCATACAAAAGTAAGAATTAGATTCCATATAGGTACTATTGATTTTATTAGAACAGATATTTTATCTTCCTATATAAAAGAAGAATTTACAGAGTCAATAATTAAAGAGTAGGAAGAAAATGTTGCTACTCTAATATGAAGATCATCATTATTTAAGAACTAGAAGCTATAAAGACTAACAAATAATCAATGATAAAGAAATTAGATACATGATTATGTTGATTAGATTATTTTGGTGCATGAAGATTGGTTTAAGAAATCTAACAAAATTGATTTCAAACAAATCAAGGTTTTACTATTGATCAGGATAGATAAGATAGACGATCATATAAATAGATTGTGTGATTAAGAGTTTAGATATTTCAAAAAACACTAGGCAGAATAACATAGTTGGTGTAATATTTTTTGTATCAAGCTTCAAGATTTTTCATAATATTTAATTTAAATAAGAATATTAAAATATTGAATTAAAATTTATGATTATATAAGATTTTTATTTATGAGTCTTATTCATGATAGAAATCCTTATCATAGTTGGTGTCTTAAATTCACCCCTCTATAAATAAATAGTTTATATAATGCTTTAAGCATAAAGGAGACTCAAGAATATGAGAGATACTAAGTTTCCAGTTAGTTGGTTTTTAAAGTTTCTATAATTTTTCTCTATTATCTCTCTTATATGATTTGTTGATGATTTCCTAATACCCTCCTCACGTAGCTCTCTTCTAATTACAAAATCCTTTTGCAACCCTAATTTGTTGAATCATCATGCATCTACAAGAAAAATAGACGTATGCATCATGTCAGCATCAACTCATCAATGACACAACCTGATTCTAATAAAGTCTTTGCAATTGACCTCAGAAGAGATTTTGATTTATAGATGACCTCATAAGATTAAAAAAAAAAAAAATCGGATATGCATGCATTTTAAATGATTATCCCAAAAGATGAGATGTCACCATCTTGACTGGGCTAACGTTGGCATGTCATCCTCCGTAATTAGTCACCCATTTCTAGAATACCAAAAAAGAAAAAAAAAATTGAATTGTTGTTTGAAGTAACAATTTTAATGTTGATGGTGGTTCGTCAATCAACAATTAATTGGGCATCCAATTGTTGTTGTTGTGGAGTGTTGGATGGGTGTGATTGGAGATCACATTGTACCTTGATGTAGACCTATAAATAAATGCACCACATATGAGTCCAAAACATTTGGATCCCACCACAAGCTTTTACATTGTCATTCCCCGTTACTCCCGCCATTGTTCTAAATCACCATCCAAATACCAACAAGCAGTACAGAGTGGGAAACATCTAATTTGCGTGACCCAATTAATTAAATTAATTTTCATAAGATAAGATAAATTAAGGGGTTAGAGTCAATAAACATCTAGTTTAGATAGCACGTGGCACCTTCGTAATGACATGTAACTAAAAGACATGTAATTTAGTTAATGGTGTAATTAAATTGGCTATTTGAGTACACTCCTTTGCTTTGACTTTATAGTACAATCAGATGGGGTTGCATGAGACTTGATTGCGAAAGATCACCTTTAAGCAAATATAATTGATTTGTTAGTAATATAAATGGTCATTTATTTATAGGTAGCATCTTGCAAGATCACATCTAAAGACTCTTCCTCTATTGTATGAATATGGTTGGTTTTCCAATAAACATTTCTCTCTTTTTTTTTCTTTTTTTTTTGTCGATGGAAAAAACATTGCCACCAATCTCTTAGCTAGCTAGGAGATCAGTCACATATCCTAGATCACACTAAAAACTATGATTTTTTTCTTTTATTATTTTTAGATCTATCTTTTTTTTCTTAATAAAAAAAAATACTCGGCTTATAAAATAATCCATATAATCTTACTACTATTCTCCATCACATAGTTCTTATCACACTGATCGCGAAGCCATTTTATAATTAATTGATGAAGGAAAATTTCTTGCAAGAATTAAATGAGAAGATAACAACCCAACAAAAAGGGATGCCGGTAAAGCCAATTACTAGTGATTTTGGTCCCTCCACACAATCCATCTCCACTATTGCCACCAATCAAATTTTAACAGGAGGAGAGGTGAGCCCGGCCGGACAAGGGGAAAAAAAAAAAAGGAAAAAAAAAAGGGCTTTTGAGGGTCCATATTAGTATTCCTTTGGCATGTGATCTATGTGATGCTTTAGAGGATGCGATCATGGTGATGGGGGTGGGAGATTGAGGTAGTGCTGTGGTGGTCCTCTTTTGGGTTTAATTGTTGTGTTTAGATTAGGAATACACCAAGAAGACGAGAGAGAGAGAGAGAGTGATTTAATCGTTATACGTATAATTTAATCCACGGACATGAACAAATAATACTCGAATCAAGATTTCTCTTATCACAGAAGATCAATTTTACCGTTGTATCAAAAAGTTAAATTCATCAAAAATGATGTAATAAGTACCAAAGAAAGAAAAAAAAAAACCAATTGTAGATGAACTTAATTATGGTGTGAAACACCTGCACAAATTATGGAATGCCAATCCACATCCAAGCAGTTGGATGTTACCATCTCCCACCTCCCCCCACCCTCTCACATGCCGGATTAAGGAGGTAACCACGGTTAGGGCTCCAATTAAGCTCTTAATATTTGATGTTATGATTGCTTCAAGACATTAATTATAATGCTGGCTTCCAATTTGATCTCTGAGATTAATTTCCAAGGGATTAGGCTCGGAACGCATGTTAGTCGCATGCGATTTGGATGCGCATGACCCGTTCGACGATTAGGCTGACCGGAGACTTTCAGGTGCACGCTGACACGACCGAGTCGTGATCGATGTAGGAAGGCAGGCGTTCGTGACCCGATGCAATGTCCGAATCACCATGGCCTAACATATTTGGTCCAGCGACCGACACACTACTACCTGGCGAGGACCACCTCGATCGGACGGCACCACAGCTACGATCAAGATCGAGTCGTCTTTTGGGCTCCATGCCAAACCCCCTTTATGGCTGGGACTCACACCACCTTATTATCTTGGTGCTCAAATCGCATAACTGCCCTCCCTTCCTCTAATCTACATGGCCACTGCACAATAAAGAGAAGATAAAAGGAGGAGCGTTCATGGCTGGAGTCACACCACCATAAAAGAAAGGAGAGGAGAGCAGCAGCCAACCACCTCGGGTGTTCTAATAAAGGAGAGGGCTCATGTGGTCATTTATCGTTTTGGAGGTGGAGTCAAGTGGGAGAAGAAGAAACGAGAAGACCTTTTTTTTCGTTTCTAACCCTTTTTCATTTCTTATTTCTTCAACTACTGGTGTTTATGTAGGAAGAGGAAAAGATAAGGAACTGTGTATAGAGAAGGAGGAGAACAGCGACCTTCTATCTTGTGTCTATCTGCTGTCTGCCTCCGTTCCATTTCTTTAACCCTCCTCTTTCAGGAGGGAAGGGTGGGGAAGACAGACAGAGAGCTGAAGAAAGAGAGAGGAGGGAGACAGAGATGGAAGAGCTGTGGGAGAAGCTTTCAGTCGCAGAGGAAGACATGGATCCCTTCTGTGTCTGAAGCCTTCATCTCCACTCTCCACCCAACGACAAACTGCGGGTAACAAATCTCTACCTCTACAAGAAGGATGGATGGGAAAGCCTGTCTGTGAATTCCTTCCTTCCTTTCTTCCTTTTCGTGATCTGTGGTTGATTCATGAAACAAATTCTCCAAATTTATGCAGATTTGCGTCTGCTATGTGCAGCTGTCGTGAGGTGAATCGAGCTTCCACCATGAAGAAGAAAGAGACACCGGCATGGGGATAACGACGCAGCCGTCTCAGCCCGCCTGTGCCTTCCTCTGCCTGCCGAAGTCCGCCTCGAGTGCCCACCCCGGGCATATTTCTCCTCCCACGTCTATGTCCCAAGGGTTCCACCACAGCATCTTCAGCTTCTCCGATGGGTTCGACCGGCCGACGAGCCAACAGCAGCAGCACCACGTCGCCCAGCAAAGCCGGAGGGATAAGCTAAGGGTGCAGGGGTTCGACGCGGCAGGCAACCCGCTTGTCCCCATCGATGGGCCCGGCGAGGAGGCCGGCATCTACGAGCCGCCTGCCGTCGGAGCCAGCAACATGCTGTCGGACATGTTCGGTTTCGGGGCGGCCGGACCTTCGGCCACCGAGCTCCTCGCTAGCCAGATATCCGGCGGCTACCGCCTCCCGCAGAGTGCAACAGCTATGGGCGGCTTCTCCGGCGAGTGGTACGGAGTCCGTCATGGAGGATTATTTGGAGCTTCTGGTAGTTTGAGCTCAATTGGCGAGTCGACGTCGAAGCATCACCGGGACGACGCCCAACAACACCCGATGGTGGGCTTGAACGCCGACTCAGCTGCTGCGATGCAGCTCTTTCTAACGAATCCGCCACAACCGACGCCACGACCTCCGGAGCTGCGTCCTCCGAGGTCTCCATCATCACCTTCACAAGCTCCTCCTCCCACACTCCCCGACCACCATCGTCAAGCCTTCCGATCATTTGGAGAGGCGTCGTTCGGTGGGGGAGTGGTGGAAGGACGAGGTCTATCTTTGTCGCTGTCCTCATCTCTGCAGCAATTCGATATGGCCAAATCCGATGAGCTACGAGTGAGGGAAGGGGTGTTGTACTTCAACCAGCAGCAGCCGAAGCTGGATCCGGCATTACACTCGCAAGGTCACGGTCACGGCGGGCAGGTCCACATGGACTACGACGCCATCGACGCGGTCAGCGTGCTGAGGAACTCCAAGTACGCGAGGGCGGCGCAGGAGCTCCTGGAGGAGTTCTGCAGCGTGGGGCGGGGACAACTGACGGGGACCAAGCTCGGCCGGCAACGAGGCGGCTCCAACCCCAACGCAAATCCTAGCGGCGGCGGTGGTTCCAGTTCAGCTGCTGCTGCATGTTCTTCATCTCCCAAATTGGACACCACTCCCTTGTCTTCCGCTGATAAGTTTGAGTACCAGAGGAGGAAGGCCAAGCTTATCTCCATGCTTGACGAGGCATGTACTAATCTACTTCTCCGTCTCATTATTTCTAGCTCTTGTTTTACTCTTATGAAGCCTTCTCTCTCTATAGACCCACCAGATTCTTTCTGTGCTCGGTAGATCCCACAAAAAAACTACTCTTCACCAGTGGGTAGGGTGTGTTAAATACGGTCATATCTAACGACACTTGCCTATATAGTGTTTGTTGTACTTCAGGTAAAACTGAATTGCCAGGAAGTTGAGGAGATCACTGCTAGGGTTAATGTTTCTAGTTAGAAATCTCCCTCTTTACCTGCAGCACACATCACTAGTTTTGTGTTGTTGCAAGGGATCAGCCCATCATAGAAGCACAATATATCCTAAATTGATTCTTGGGAGTTGACCTGTGAGATGAACATTATTCTTCTCAACTCAGCATGCAGTCATTACACTGCTGTGCGAATGCCTTCAGCTCTTGCATCGGTGGGTACACTGTCGTCATGTCCAACCCTACATTTCTTCTGCATCTTTGATCACCAAAGATCTTGCTGTTTTGGCAGTTCTGATGTTATATTTATTTCTCCCTCACCTTTCTCACCTTTCCTTCATGGGAAGCATGGAAACAGTTTAGGCCAGTGAGACGACACCCACATGCAGAAAACATATGATTGATTTCCACTTATGTTGGCTCTGATCATCTGATCACCAATCCTGTGCTCTTCTTGCACTCCAGAAGAAAAGGAGCCAGCAGTCTCCTCTCTCTCTCTCTCTCTCTCTCTCTCTCTCTCTCATCTCCTTTCTCTTGCCCATCTAGCTGTATCAACCAAATGCATAAAAGGGAGAATAAATTATTGTACTAGATTTTGGCAGTTGTCATTTTTCAGATCCACCTTTTTTTATCTGTCTATAATCTTCAATGATATAGTTTTCACTTCGGATAAAAGCTACACCGGAGGAGGAAGTCATTGACGAGACATGGTGGTTTCGGCCTTGTAATATGGCAGGTGGACAGAAGATACACCCATTACTGCGACCAGATGCAGGTGGTGGTGAACTCCTTTGACTCCGTCGTGGGCTTCGGAGCTGCGGCGCCGTACACAGCTCTGGCTCAGAAGGCCATGTCACGCCACTTCCGGTGCCTCAAGGACGCGATTGCCGCGCAGCTGAAGCAGACATGCGAAGCCCTCGGAGAGAAGGAAGTCGCGAGCAACCCCGGCATCACCAAGGGAGAGACGCCGAGGCTCCGGCTTCTCGACCAGAGCCTGCGGCAGCAGCGCGCGTTCCACCAGATGGGGATGATGGATCAGGAAGCATGGAGGCCACAGCGCGGCTTACCGGAGCGCTCCGTGAACATTTTGAGAGCTTGGCTCTTCGAGCACTTCCTTCACCCGTACGTCCTCCTCCTCTCTCTGCATGCATATTATACAACGATCAACATTTTGCTTTAACCAAATGATTAGGCTCCTCTCTCTGCATGCATATCATACAATGATCAACATTTTGCTTTAACCAAATGATTAGGCTTTACTTTTATCAGTAGTTCTGCACTACATAACCTTTACTCTCTACCACAAGAAAAAGCTGATCGAAATCTCGTCTCTTTGTCCCATCCTTTGGATACCACTGCAAGTGTACCCTGTCGACTTTACTGTGGCTTTTAGTAGCTCTCGTGCTTTCTCTTTTTAAAAGAAGAAAAGAAATGAAATTGTTGGTGGTTCATGAGTGATTGACAGTGCTGATCTGTGTGTGTTTTGGTCAGTACTGATGTATTTCCACCATCTTTCTTATATTCTCAGGTACCCAAGTGATGCAGACAAGATCTTGTTGTCACGACAGACAGGTTTATCCAGGAACCAGGTCTGTCTTCCTTCCCCTCCTCGACCATAAAAGATTCATCAGCTTCCTGGGAATCCATGATCAGTAATGAAGCTTCATTGTTCATGTCTCTCTTCTATGCTAAGTTCCAGCTTCCTGTTGATCCATGCCCTCACTGCACACCACCCACATGATACCATTTGATGCAACATAACATAGAGCAAATGGCAACATGGAGATCACGTAATCCACTACGTGATCATGCGTATAATTGGAGGCCATCTATCTAATTACGATATGTATTCCAGGTCTCCAACTGGTTTATCAACGCCCGGGTCCGGCTGTGGAAACCCATGGTGGAGGAGATGTACCAGCAAGAGTTCGAAGGGGAGGCAGGACAAAGCGCGAAGGGCGAAGCTAGCCATGCACAGTCTTCACAACCGCCACAACAGGAAGGCGGCACCTCCGCGAGCTCATCTTCGCACCGCCACTTCGGCACCACACCGGGGATTCCGTCACCGGACGCAGCGGTCAGGCCCCACGGCCAGTCAAGTGGCGGCGGCGGCGAGGGCATCCTCATCCAGCCGGTGAGGCTCGGCGCCACCGGCGACGTGTCGCTCACTCTCGGCCTACAGCACGCCGGCGGCAACGCATCAGAGAAGACCCGGTTCTCGGCCGGCGACCTCGGTGGCTAACAAGGCTAGCTTCAGAAGACGGTCATCAAGAACAAATCAAGGAAGTAGAAAGCGTCAGAAACCAACAACAAACAAAAGACTCATCATCTCTAACCAGCGTAGCTTTCTTTATTTCTTCACCTTATAATCATGGGGAAAAAGCACAGCAAAGACATAGAAATGTACGATTATAGATTGGTTTTACAGGGAACTAACACAGAGACATAATGGTGCGGGGAAGCATTGATTGATCACAGAGTGCAATTCCTTTGCATCTTTCACTTCTTTTTAGTTTCCTTATGCAAGTATTTATTCTCTTCTGATCACTTTCATTGTTTACTATTGAATTATTGGAGAGAGAGAGAGAGAGAGAGCTGATGGATCCATTAATATTGGAAGGACAGGACCATGATTGCCACGCGCCATGGATCAAATAATGACTGACTCAAGTTGCAGAGGGACCATCCTGCGTTACTACTGTGGAGATCACGTAGGCCATCAACACCAGGGAAAAGTTCATTGTTTCTGCCCTATGACCAGATGAAGTACATACACACCAGCAGTGAAGCAATACCTGACCATGTAAAAAGACAAGGAAACATGCAGTAAACAATGTGCAGGAAAACATTCTTCACTTTACGATGAATCTGATCAATCAATCATTGATTGTTTGCTCGTAAAATCTTGTTGCTGTTGATGGATCGAAAGGAAGAAGGGGCTTATGCCATGCTTTGTGGATTGTTCCTGATTGTTGCAGCTCAAATGTAATGCAATGGAGGAACTCAGCATCCCCCATCATGATCAAGCGCATAGCCTTTTTCAACCAAGCACTGCACATCATAATCTTAGATATATTATGGTCCAAATATGTATCAGATTTTGTTACATCTAACTATAAAATTGTGGAAATATTAAAGAAAATTCCTTTCGATGATTTTGACACTCTGAAAAACAAAAACACATAAAAAAGAAAAAGATCACTATCTTCTTGGAGTAATGCAACAACACCTCAGCAAATTTTAGCACAGTTGTTCACTGGAAAGATCGACTCAGTTAAGAAAAGGGGTTTTGTTATCAAGCCAAAAAGTTGATGTAGTTGTCCTACATCATTTAATGCTTTAAAATTCACATGCTATCATTTTCCTTTTTTTTTTTTTCTTATGCTTGTAGTTTTCCTTTTCTCTCTGGTCGCTATATTGAACTGGAGCTAATGAACCGGAAGGTTCTCCCTTCCAGCAGACTACAACAAGGACACGCTATGCTTCCAAACTTAAAATATTCCAAAATTGCCTCAGCTTTTGCTGTACCAATTAAATAAACCATTGTGTATGTAGTTGATTATATGGCATCAATTTGCTGCATCATATATTTGTTTTTTCTAGTAGAAAGTAGCACTTATATCCTTAACTGCAACCACTATATTTATGCTACGAGTTAGAAAAATGAAAGTGCTGATATCATATTTATTGTCTGTCAAATTGAAATGATTTATGCATGTGCTTGTGTAGAATCATAAAAATATTTGTTTGAGCTCGTAATTTCATAATGGTGTGCGGTGGATTCACTTAAGAGAATCTCCATTTAATGTTTAAAATAATCTGATGGTCATTGCCTATGTCATAGTAAAGTAATGCTGGTATATGATATCAATAACAATAATTGTTTGAAATATTTTATTGAAAATTCTCTTTTGAATTGTTTTCTTCTGAGGACCTTCTTTTCAATTATTTTAAATTAATTCATTTTGTATACTATTTCCTACTAATAATAACATCCATTTTTAGATACAATGAATAATTTCTATGTCAGTGGTTATTAAGAATTTCTATGGCCACAATACCTACCTACATCATTTGCTTTAAGTTTCTCATCAATGATGAATTGTCTCTTTCTGTTGTATTATTTCTCTTACTAAAAAAAATCTCTAGTATTTCCATGTTATAACTGAAAAATATAAACAAATCTCAACAGGGCATGTGGGAGCATATTATCTCCAAAATTAGTTTTATGCCCATCATGAGCAGAATTGAATCAATTGCTGGGCATCAGCCAAAATTTTGACCAATTTTGACTTATCATGCCAATTAGCAGGTGCGGAAAGTCTCATGAATGTTTACCCACTCCTCTACTTGCCTTATTATTGGTGGCACGCTCGGTGTCGAGACCACGTGGCTTCAAATATCTAATCGAACGGCTGGCCATGGAGAATGGTAGTCTGCTGTTCGAATTGTGACGGTGGATCCGAATCTGCCGCGAGGTTGCGGACACCGACGTCAAAGCTGTCGACGTGTTTCCAGTGGTTGGGTGCTCAACATCGGACGGCTCGGATCTCCCCATGACTTCCTCCCACCGTCCGTTCCCCTGCATACTGGATTCTTTGGCCCTCGCCCGACTTACCCTCGTATCACGTTTCTAACGGGAGGTGGGCTTCGAAGGGAACCAGGGTTTCGGTGGGGGCGGTTCGGCGATTTGGACGGCGGAATCGGTCGATCCTGACGGCAGGTAGGGCTTCAGGGCACTCGATCTCTCTGGTGGCATTGGATCATGGTCTCTCTCCCAAAGCTTCCTGGATCATCCGTGGCGTCCAGGTCTGCAGAGTTGACCTTTAAGATCTTTGGGTATTCCTTCTTTGGTTCCCGATCTATTTGCGCTTTGTTTGTTTCCCATGTTGGGCAGTTTCCGATGTGGGATTTGGGAAATGAGCTTTTGTATGCCTGACCTCAATGCTGCAAACGTGGATAGCTAGTTCTAGTGAGGTCTTTGTAGATTATAGAGAATGTATATGTTTCTTGTGTCCATACTGTCGTCTTTGGTCTAATTCTGTTGGATTAGCTTGAAACAATGAATGATCTGGTGTTCTCAGTTACCAGCAATTAAAAAGTAGGTCAAGATAAAGTGCAATTTGGGCCTGTGCTTGTAGGGACTTAGGGTTACTCCGGCAAGGCCTAATTTGAGGGTTCGTGAAGTGCTCGAAAGATGTCTTTTTGGTTTGAATAGATGCAGAGTTCAGCTTCTTGGTGGTTGTGGGGTTCTACTACAAGATGGAATCTGATAATGGAGTTGAACCGGAGTTTGTAAAGGGCACTCTGGAGAAAGATTCGGTGGGTGATGGACTTGGGTCAAATATCGAGAACGAAGTTAGCGACAATTGCGTTGATGCTATCAAAGCCAACGATGGTCCTCCGGAAAAACCTGTGGAGGAAGCTATTGATTCTTCTGGTGAGGTCAATTCAGTAGTTGCTACAGATATTGAAGCTCTGATTTATCTTTTGCACCCTCTTTCTCTATAGGGATTATGGAGTATGGTTTGGGTGACACTCTTATGTCTAGAAATCAGGACCTGATGGAGGCATTCCAGTGAAGAAAGCACAGAAAGATCAAGGTGGTCAGAATGGTCAATCAAATGAACTCCAGAAGAAAAGGCCTGTTCTTTCACACGGTCTCTCAGTTCCTTCTAAAGGTAGTAGTCTTGGTGGTGGTTTGAGGAAGAGCACCACAGTTATTAGGCAACCTAAAGATGCATCTACAATTACAAATGATTTGATTTATTTTGTCTCTAATCAATTGTATCAAAACCCACCTCCTTCTTGGCTAAACCTTGTGCTCTTTACAGTCATTCTCCTACTTGGCTAGTGCACCTAGCACTCAGGAGGTCATTAGTAAGTCTCATTAGTCTTTTGTTTTCTATTTTTTCTATTGTACTGCAGAATTCTTTTAAGTTTAGTGCTTTAGTCAATGTTATGGTATTGTTTATTGACCTTCAATTTCTTTTTTTCTTTTTTGATACCAGCCCATAAAGATTGGCCCAGAGGTGCAGTTGTTAGTTGTATGCTGATGGAACTGGAAAGTAAGCTATGTGTAATTTTCAAGTTCTGTTGTTTTTTACCTTTCAGCTCGTATATATATACTTACATGATGTCTGCACATACTCATCATAGGACACAGGTAAAGATGGCATGCATTTTATCTGAATATTAACAGTATGAGAACATAGGATTGACGTATTTAATAACAGCAATGTGTCTCCTCACAGGAAGCATAGTACTCAGATGAATTCCTGAAAATGAGAATGCAACATTTTCATTTTGTTTTATCTCTACCATTGTGGCATCAATAATAACTCCATTGTACAGTATTGTGACTGTTTTGGTGTCATATAGCTTCTACAATGTTTGGGTCTTTTTTATCTATCCTGCAGTTGATAGTTTACTGTCTAAACAAACTGGTTTCCTCGGTAGACTATTTTCATTTAGACTGCAAGCATTAACATGTGATAATAAGTCATGCAGTAAGAATGGAACACCCCTGAGGCACATGTTTCCGGTTGGAAATTATTATAAAGCCCATTCCACTATCTTGTGTACACCTTTGGCTTTCTAACTACATGTATAATCTTGGAAGACTCTTATTTGCTATATAGTTATGTTTGCATTTTTTTTTTCCTTTTTCAGTGGTTCTACTCTACATGCAAGAAGAAACACTATTTCTGGGTTTAATTTCAGATCGGAGGAGCATGCTGAGAAACACAAGGAGGTTTGTTGATGGTTTGAGATTCATAATTTCTTTATTCTCCCTTCAAGAGCAATGTCTTACTCAATCTGGAAAATATATAATTTCAATATTTATCTCAGTTTTTCATGAAGCTTGAAGAGAAGAATCATGCAAAGAAAGCAGAAAAGAATAATTTGCTAGCAAAATCTGATGTAACATCAGTAATGTAAGATCTTTCTTCTTTATGAATTAAATATATCTGGAATGTTTTTCCTGTTGAGCTAAGTTCTCTAGCAAGTTATACATTATAGGAGAATCAGGAGGCTGAGATGAGAAAGACAAGGAAGGGCTCTACTTTCAAGGCAACACCAATGCCGAGCTTTTATCAGGAACCTGGTCTGAACTGAAGAAGTTAGTAATTATTTTGTCTGTATTATGCATGTCTAAAGTGTGCAACCAGCAATTATAGTTTCCAATGTACGTTGATTCTGTGAATGTAGTGATATCATTGATACTTGTGCAAAAATCCATAAGAAGCCTATGCTAAATTAACTACCCAGTTCTTAATGGCTAACCATCTAGGAGATTGTGGATACATATTCTTGTCATTCTTATGTTTGCTTAAGTGCTGCTTGAAATTTCAAGAAATATATGATCTCTCTGTCTCTCTTTCTCTCTCTCTCTTTCCCTTCTATGCTCTCTTGTTTTTAGAGATTGGGGTTAATTTCCAATTCAATTATGTCAGTTCTCTTTTGCTTCCGTGCATTATAATTGGAGGAAATATATTCAAAATTCAAAGGACATTTGTTCATTGTAAAATAAATTCTTCACTAGCATCTCGAACCGTAAATAATTATGATTTTTTAAAGAAAAAAACAACACTATATTAGATTAACCATGGTTAAAATAAAAAAAGGAGTAGGAAGCCTGAAGGAATAGCGAAAACGGGGAGCCACTTGCCCTAAAAAAACATTGTGGCTGTGAGCAACAAAATTAAGAGATCTATAAAAATGGTTAGAGTAAGCTACATTCAACCGATTAGTAATCTACCTAATGTCTAGGACAATAGTTTGAAGAGCTCATTATGACAAAATAGGAGAGTTAAATGAGGTTAATGAGTTGTGAGGAATCGAAGAAGACACCGATATGTTGGAGATTGAGGCATTTCTGCTTGAGCCCCTCCGGCACAGTGCAGGCTTCGACAATTAGGGCCGACGAAGCATGGCGGTGAAGGCCTCCCTCGAGCACCAAACTGCCATCCTAGCACAAAAAATGGGGTCAAGTGAGTCATAACACTCCAATCTTAAAGAGAGAATATTGCTGTTGTATTTTTGTTGGTGTTGGTATATAGGGATCATCAACGGGTAAGTCGGTTCGATTGATTGGTTCACTGTCGAAGGTGCAGGTTCTTCTAGATGACTCTTCTTTACTAACGGGGGAGCTGACGTGACTAGCCAGTATAAAGAGTCCACTGGGGGAGGTGGTTCGCTAGAAGCGGTATGGTCTTGGTATGATGAAGCCGCGTAGGAGAACTAGATTCTCCTAGCTAATGAGCCTCCTCCTGGTTGCGTCTCCGAATAGTGTTGAGGGTCTTACATAACTCGTCTTCGTCGAGGCATCATGGCTCAACCCCTCTGATGCTTAAGTCAACGAAAAATAGAGAAAGACGAAGATAATAGTATGAGCAGTGTAAATGAGAGAATAGAGGGTTTTTTTTTCCCGCCCCCTTCGTCTTGGTTTGGAGCTTAGTTTTTATACCTGGGCATCGAGTAGTCTAAACGTGCGTTAGCCAAGGCCCCCCTTTTATAGAGGTATTAATGAGGTTGGCTTACGGGTATGTATCCTCTGGTGTCTTGGGCAGATCGTTAAGACGCCTTTGGGGTGACTTCCTTACCGTTTTGGGTTAGGTAAGGAGTGGTCCCTCCATCGACTATCCAGAAGGAAAGGCTGGTAAAGCTTGATCATGCTGTTACTCATTAATGCAAAGACATGATTTTTACTGAGATATCAGCCGACTAGGGAAACTGGGCCATGCTAATCATTAACGCGGGATATGATTTCTTTAATTACGATATCAGTAAAAAGTAGGTTTTGCGTGCTCATTTTGAAAAATCAGGATAGGTAGGGCAGATCTCTACTTAAACCGAGCTGACGGTGTCCAGCTTTTCGCTATCAGTTGGGCTGCATCAAGTTGACCCCTTCAAGTGCTTATAGGCTAAATAGATCATTTGTGTCACTTACAACACCTTACAGTTGAAATGATGGTTGTGATGAAAGCAAGCGTTCCAATTTAGCCAAAGATGCCAAAAATTATTTGTAATGAAGCTCCTGAACCAAAGTCTTTCCTGCTTTGCTAGATAAAAGGTCCTCATGCAACCAAGAACCGGTATTCCAATCATCATGTTGATCAGGAGATAGTCTCAGACCAGATTCCAGAATGAGGTGGCAAAATTACACTTAAAAAGGAAATGTGTGTTGAATCTCGGATTTTGATGATAAAATGAATTGATAAGTGTTTATGTTTTAATCTGCATTTTGAGTGACGCAGGATGCTTTGATCAGGATGAGACAATTAAAGCAGGAAAAATCATGTTATGCTGGAGGAAAACATGTCAGAAGATTGAACGTCGAGCTGGATGATCGGTCGGCGTATCGACAGAAGGCTTCGGGCCATTGATTCGGGCATCGGGCCAAGAAGAGCGAATATTGCACCAAGGATATCGGAGTTGCGAATAGGCCGCAAGAGAGGACGATGCGTCGAAGAATCGAACGAAGCATCGAGGGACTAATGATATGCTGGACAACATGATTAATGCTTAGTATTAATTGTCTAGATCGAAATATGTTTTTACATGTACAGGGTTAACTACGATAGCAAGGCATAAAGCAAAATAAAGTCCCGGAGTCAAGGACACGATTTCGTTAGGAGTTTGAGAGTTCGTCAGAAGTTCTGCCGAGAAGTCCAGAAGCTTGCCAAAGAAGCTCGTCGAAACTCGCCAAGAAGATCGTCGTGAAGTCCAAGAGCTTGCCGGGAGTCCGCCGGAACATTACCGAGAGCTCGTCGGAAGTTCGCCGAAAGATCGCCGGAAGAAACAAAGACATAGGGACTTATTTAGCTTAGCAAATGTCTTATGAATCGTAGTTAGCACGTAATTGTTAGGATCAGAACGGCACTAAGAGGGGGGGTGAATTAGTGTAGCGGATTAAAACGTCGGTTTTGACAAATCTTTCGTGCAGTAAAAAATGAACCCGGAAGTATTTAACTTGAAAGCGTATTCGTATAGTTGTGCAGCAAAGATAATGAGGAAATAAAGCACGTAAGAAAGTTTGCAGTAATGTAAATGACAATAATGAAATGCAAACCAGAGATTACGCCGATTTTAAAGTGGTTCGGTCAAATGACCTACAACCACTTGTGAGGCCCCTCTTCGATGAGGATCCCACCTTCCACTAGCAAATCTCAAGAAAG
>LVTN01000487.1:129144-153344 GCA_001649415.1 Musa itinerans | reverse complement strand
GAACTTATCGGTTCATTGATGACATATGAAATGGTGCACAAAGCACATGATGAACAAAACCACCTTCTAAAGAACAGGAAGGATTTGGGTACTTAGAACAATTGAAGACCACTCGAGCATAAGCTCAAGTGATGGTGAACTTGAACTCCTCATTCATGAAACAAAAATTAAAGAACAAAAAGAATAGAACTACTTGAACGCAAGAAGAAGTTGCCAAAAGACGAATCGAGCTCATCTGAAGATGAGGAGAAAATCAACAAAGGCGAGGTGGTTAACTACGCCTTAGCGGCTTTCGACGATGAGGTAATAAAAATGCCCTTAATTTATTTCGAAATTACATAATGCTTTTCATGAGTTATTTTTAATTTAGTTTAGAATTAATTTTCTTAAAAATTGCATGTCTAATAATGAAAATGCAAAAAATTAGGAATCATGCTTATCATTATAGTAATTTTAAAAATAATCCTGAAAATTACATGTTTATGATAAACAAAATGATTTTGATTAAAAATGCCTTATGAAATCATGTTTGATGATATCATGTCTAATAAATTTATTTTTCGAAATTATGCATGATAATTTGAAGTAATGATAAGTTTTGGGTAATTTATGGTTTATTGATCTTGATGATTTCCATGATGACATTTGCTCTTTCGATTTTAAACTATGATGTATGGTTTTTATACGAAAAACTTGGGCATGCTTATATGAAATCAATAACTTAAAATGTATCACATAAAAAGGAAAATATATTATTGGATTTAAAATCATGAATCTATTTATGAATTTTGTGAACCATGAAATTGATTTTGATGATTTAAATTTAATAGGTTTTATCGAAATCACGATGTTGATTTCTCAAAATTTACAACGTGAAATCTTTTATGAATCAAGATTTCTTACTCTTTATTCTCTTGCATTTTGAGAAAATTTTCAACATGAATCATAAGAGTTCTTATGTATGAATTGAAATGTTTTTCTCCTACATTTCCTTTTTCATATACTAAAGAGAAAAATTATCCAAATTAATCATGAATATTCTTTCGGTATTCGTGAATTGATTATAACATGAAAATCTTTTATGAATCAAGATTTTTCATGATCTCCTAAGAATTTTTTTCATCATTTTATTTAAGAGGAGATTTGTTAAAATGAATCATAATTTCTCTTGATTTCTTGGAATTATAACTTGAGAATTCTTTTTACAAATCAAGATCGTTTACTATGATTCTTTCTTTTCGCTATTTGAGTTATTAAAAAAGAATCATAATATGTCTCTTGATTTTCACAATTTGTCTTCATTATTTGTGTATCTCATCACCAAAATTCTCTTGATATTTTTCATGTGATAATATGAAATTATGCATGAAATTCTCTTGATATTATTTTGACGCATACGAATGAGAAGTTATGATCATGCATGGTATAACGTAATTTTCTCCTACATTTCCTTTTTCATATACTAAAGAGAAAAATTATCCAAATTAATCATGAATATTCTTTCGGTATTCGTGAATTGATTATAACATGAAAATCTTTTATGAATCAAGATTTTTCATGATCTCCTAAGAATTTTTTTCATCATTTTATTTAAGAGGAGATTTGTTAAAATGAATCATAATTTCTCTTGATTTCTTGGAATTATAACTTGAGAATTCTTTTTACAAATCAAGATCGTTTACTATGATTCTTTCTTTTCGCTATTTGAGTTATTAAAAAAGAATCATAATATGTCTCTTGATTTTCACAATTTGTCTTCATTATTTGTGTATCTCATCACCAAAATTCTCTTGATATTTTTCATGTGATAATATGAAATTATGCATGAAATTCTCTTGATATTATTTTGACGCATACGAATGAGAAGTTATGATCATGCATGGTATAACATAATTTGACATTTTGATACTATCATGATTTGAAATATTTATAATTTGGAATGACGCATGCAATATTTATGTTTTTTATTATAATGATGTATGTGATGTATTGCATATAATGTGTATCATGAATGCTCTAAATGATGAATGTTTGGTATCATGATCAAAATATTGATAAATGCTTAAAATTTTTAATGTTTTAGTATCAAATGCTCATAATGATGATTGATTTATTTTTCAGTATCATGCATGAAAAATGAAATGTAAGATTTTGAAATTGTACATGTTTTAATTTGAAAATATAATGATGCACAAATAAGATTGATACTTTACTTTTGTCATAATCTAAAAATTGATATAAAGGGTCTTCCCTTCTTTTTGACAATGACAAAGGGGGAGATAAAAGATACTAGCTCGCACAATTTAAGAAGAAAGCAAAAATTACACTTCTCAAAAGAGAAGAAGGAACTTGCGTCTTGAACATCTCAAATTGTTAGCTTTCATGTTGTAAAATAATGTAACATTTTGTTAGCTTGCGTTTTTGCAAAAGAAGCAAAAATAATCGCACTTCTCAAAAGAGACGAAATTGCTATCTTGAACATCACCGAGAATTTCTAGCTTGAAATCTCAAGAAAATACAAAAATATGCTATCTTGCACATTGTAAAGAAAAGTAAATTTGCAAACTTGCGCAACTCTAAATTATTGCTAGCTTGTATGTTGCAAAACTTATTTTCTCTTTCAAACACTTGCTAGTTTGAACTTTGCAAAACAAACATGCTAAACTTGCACATCTAGCAAAATTTACAAACTTACAAAAATCAAATTTTTTGCTAGCTTGCATGATGATTAAACTTGAGATTTATTATGCAATGATTTGAACTTTTATGTCCAAACACATGAATTGAACTTCTCCTTTTTGTTCAAAGGGGTAGAAGTATGATGGTATGCATAAGTTTATGATAACATGTTCCTTGGATTTTTGAATCCAAGAATTTCTATCAATATGCTATATTAATAGGGGGAGTTTGTTTAAACTCCGGGAGTTTAGTTAACTCCGTCGTCGATTGGTTGTCATCATAAAAAAGGGGGAGATTGTTGAATCTCGGATTTTGATAATGTAACCAATTGATAAGTGTTTATGTTTTAATCTGCGTTTTTAATGATGTAGGATGCTTCGATCAGGATGAGATAATTAAAGCAGGAAAAATCATGTTGTGCCGGAGGAAAACATGTCAGAAGATTGGACGTCGAGCCGGAGGATCGGTCGACATATCGACAGAAGGCTTTGGGCCATGGAATCGGGCATCGGGCCAAGAAGAGCAAATATTGCGCCAAGGATATCGAAGTTGCGGAGTTAACTGGCCGATTGGGTAGTAGGTCGCAAGAGAGGACGATGCACTGAAGAATCGGACGAAGCGTCGAAGGACCAATGACATGCCGGACAATATGATTAATGCTTAGTATTAATTATCTTAATTTAAGTGTGTTTTTACATGTGCAGGATTAACTACGATAGCAAGGTATAAAGCGAAATGAAGTCCCAAAGTCAAGGACGCGATTTTGTTAGGAGTTCAAGAGTTCATCGGAAGTTCTACCGAGAAGCCCAGAAGCTTGCCAAAGAAGCTTGTTGAAACTCACCAAGAAGATCGTCGTGAAGTCCAGGAGCTTGTCGGGAGTCCGCCGGAACATTACCGAGAGATTATCGGAAGTTCATCGGAAGATCTCCGAAAGCTCACCGGAATAAACAAAGACATAGGGACTTGTTTAGCTTAGCAAATGCCTTAGGAATCATAGTTAGCATGTAATTGGGTTTGGATTTGGGCCAACCCAATTATGGGCCAGTTGGGCCCATGGAAGGACTGTGTTGGGCCCAATGAGAGGCCCAAACAGTGCCCTAAGAAGTGGCACCGTCGTGGCATAGTCTTCGAGACTATATCAGGCGGTGGTACCACTAGTCTGGGCGATTGTACCGCCTCTAGTAGGGTGTCAGGCGATGGTACCGCCCAGCACAGCCCCCTAGGCGGTGGGATCGCCTAGTGCAGTGTCAATGTCAGACCGACACTGGCGGTGGTACCGCCCAGCACAGGCGGTGGTATTGCCCATACCCAAGAAACCCAGGGTGAGATGTTTTTAGGCTCCAAGTTTGAATCAACTTGAAGCCTATAAATACCCCTCTCATCTTTAGTTAACACACACAAGTATTGAGAGTAAAAAAGGAAAGAAACGCTACTGCAATCTTGTATGAGCGCCTCTTAAAGTTCTAAGTGTTAGAATAGCTTCAGAGAGGAGTGAGTGGGGGTGTAAGTGTTATCTCCTAAACCAGGGAAATGGAGAATCGAATTGTAAAAGGTGGTTGGTCTTCGCCTATTGAAAGAAGACCGATAGTGGATGCCGGTGGCCTCGACGGAAGAGGAATTGGTGAAGTGGATGTAGGTCATGACGACTGAACCACTCTAAAATCTGGTTTGCGTTTACTTCTTACTATTTACCTTATTGCAAACTGAATCTTTACTTACCTACTGCTTTTACTTTATATACAAACGAGAACGAGATTTTAAGTTATCTTCCGAGTTCGGTTTTCAACGTACGAAGGTTTTTTGAATCGACGTAATTTTTACTGCTGCACTAATTCACCCCCCCCTCTTAGTGCCAACTCTTGATGCTAACAATGTGAAGAGTAAAAAAAAATTGACGGATCGAGCAAGGTTCAAGCTGTCCATCGAAGTATTTTGTAAATAAATCAGTGCTTAAGCTAGGTTCTCTAATCTCGCTCAACTCTATCACGCCCCACTATCTTCGCTAAGAATGTGTTTCTTCTCAAGGAACACTGCTCTATTAGCTACAAAGACATTTTGGTTCTCAAGATGATAGAAATAATACCTACAAGTTTCCTTAGGGTTTCTCACGAACTTGTACCGCTCTGTCTTGGATTCTAACTTATCGGGGTTGTATCTTTTAACGTGGGCAGGGCAGCCCCAAATCTTAATAACCTTAAGATCAAGCTTCTTCCCTTTCTATATCTCATATGGTGTAGACACTACCAACTTAGTTGTAACTCTGTTCAAAAGGTAAGCTGCGGTCTCTAAGGCGTATTCCCAAAATGAGATGGGTAGGTTGGCGAAACTCATCATGGACTGCACCATGTCTAACAGTGTACGGTTTCTCCTTTCAGATACACCATTGAGCTGAGGTGTATAAGGAGGTGTCTATTGGGATAGAATCCCATGGTCCTTGAGAAACTAGGTGAACTTTATACTTAAGTACTCACATCCTCGATCTAATCGAAGAGTCTTGATACTTTTTCTAGTTTGGTTCTCTACTTCATTCTTATACTCTGAATTTCTCAAAGGACTCAAACTTGTACTTCATCAAGTACATATGTTCATACCTCAAGAAATCATTAGTAAAAGTAATAAAGTAGGAGTAACTACTTATGGCATGAGTTGACATGGGTCCACATACATCACTATATATGAGTTCTAACAGCTTAGTGGCTCTATCTCTAGTTCCACTAAAAGAAGAGTTGGTTAATTATTTATGAAGGTAAGGCTCACAAGTTGCATATAACTCATAGTTGAATGGATCTAGATACCCATCTTCTAGCAACTTTTAAATTCTTTCCTCATGGATGTGACCTAGCCTACAATGCCACAAGTATGCACTGTTCACCTCATCTCGTTTTCTCTTGGACACACTATGCAAACCATTGTATATGGCATAAACAAACCATTATGCAATATTTCTCTCGTGATGATCTCATTATCTAATAATATTGAACAACCATTGTTCTCAAAAACTAATTTATATCAACTTTCTGTCAAACATGAAATGAAAATAATATTTTTGATAATAAAAGGAACAAAATAGCATGCATCCAATATAATAATAGCTCCACCAAGCAAATGTAGGGTGACCTCCCTAACAGCTACTATAGTAACTTTTTCTCCATTGCCCATCTTGAGGTCCTTCTCGTCTCTCGCCAATCTCCTAAGTCTTGCCAGAACTTGTAATGAATTACAAATATGATAAGCACTACTAGTATCTAATACCCATGTGTTATAATAGGAATATAATAAATGGAGACTGATCATGAATGTACCTGAAGCTTCTCTAAGCTTCTATTTCACCCTCTTTACAAGGTATTCTTTGTAGTTCCTCTTCTAATGCTCATCTTTGCCGTAGTGGAAGCATTGGCCTTTATCCTTTGCTGCGTTCGTTTTAGCAACCTTTACTTTATCCGGTCTGCCCTTGCCCTTGCCCTTCTTAAGGGACTTTTTTTCCTTCCTTTTCTTTCTGGTCTCACTAGTATAGAGAACTGGCTTCACTTTCTTGATAGTGCTCTTTGCCTTCCTCAACATATTGAGAAGCTCAAGGAGAGTTACCTAAAGCTTGTTCATATTAAAATTCATTATAAACTATGAAAAGGAATCTGGTAGGGATTGAAGCATAAGATCCACACAAGTTATCCTCTAGGACCATACCTAGACCTGTGAGTTTCTCTATCCACTCAATCATCTTCAAGACAGTTCTAAACCGATGTCCCCTTAGTCATCCTAGCATGGAAGAGGCTCTTGGATATCTTATATCACTAAGTCCTTCCCTGTTCCTCAAATAGTTTGTGGACATGTAGGAGAATGAATCTGCCATCCATCTTTTCATATTGTCTCTGTAACTCAGGAGTCATGGAGCCCAACATGTAACACTGAGCAAGAGTGGAGTCATCTATGTACTTCATGTAGCAAGTGATCTCATCCTTGCTTGCCCCTTTCTTGGGTGTAGGCATCACTATATCAAGGACGTACGTGATTTTTCTGCCATAAGAACAATTCACAAGTTGCGGAGCCAATCTGTATAATTCGGATCAATGAGGCATTGACATCAAGTATGCCATGTAAGGGATTTGGAAGTGACATTTCTGAAAATAAATATATAGTAGAAATAAATAACATGCAGATTTTATAGAAAAATAAACAAATAAGATATAGACTTCTATCTTAATCTACTCCCACTATTTTCTTATGATGTTCGGTTAAGTCAACTCTATCATTAAAATATGAGTTTGATTCGATGATATACGCTTAAGAGACTTGACCAAGTATACCATATCCTTATATCACTAGTGATGTCTCTATGTTATAGGCAAGATAGCGAATTGCGATATAGGTGAGTCTCAAGGGACTCGACCAACTCAACCTACATCGAGAATCGGTCCCTACCTATAACGATGGAAGGCCACGTGGATCAATCTAATTGTCTTATGTTTACCAACTTAATATTATCAAGAGAGAATTTTGATTTGGTCTCCTAATATGACATGTCACACACATACATATTTAATATATATCTGCATCGCATGCAAATATATATACATATCTAGTTGGTGTATAAGCAATCACACATCACATGAGCAATCACACCAAATAATCATGGACCACAGCTTAATGTGACCAGTGGGCCTAATCACTCATGTCAAGATCTATGTGCAAAGGTGCATCTTCATGTCTTGTGATCATCCATCTCGTCTTTGTCGGTTCCGTCGGCATCTCGGTGCATCTTTATGTGTCACGATCGTCCGTCTCGGCCTCGTGGGTCCCGCTATCGATTTCACGCTCCTACTACACCTTCTCATGTGATAATAACTTAATCATAGGCACGTAGGCCCAATAATAAACTAGAAATAAAGTTGAGGCTCACAAGCCCAATAATAATAATAATTACAAGTACACACACATCACACGGTTCATAATTATCCGTCCACATCATACATCACATGTAAATATTATTATGTAGAACTACTAGATAATAATAATAGTTAATTAAACCTTTTAATTAACTAATATTTTTTTGAAATTAGGGACACGTAGGGAATTTTTTGAATTATAAGGGGTATTTTTATAATTTGGACAAAAGGATAGAATTTAAAATTTTTGAAATTCAAAGGGGCAAAACTATCTTTTGCCAAAAAACCCTACTGCCTCTTCTCCTTCTCCATTGCGTTCTATGGCTGCCGCCACCCTGCCGACGACGACCCTCTACGGGTGGGCGCGCTCCGGCCCGCGGGCGGTGCCACCCTCTATGTGCGGGCGCCCTTGCGAGCACCACTACGGGCGGCTCACTCGCGAGTGCTGTGCCCACAGGCAGTGCTGCCCCTTACGGGCGACCACTGCCCACGCAGGCGCTACTGCAGGCGTTGTAGGCGGCCCTGCCTTCAAGCGTCGCCATTGTGGCCACCCCTGTAAGCGGCTCTACCTACGGGTGCCCAACCCGTAGGTGGCGCCTATTGCAAGCAAGCCATAGACCACCGGCCGCAAGCCGTCGTTAGCAGCCTAACGGCCGCCAGCCCCTTGCATGTAGATGGTAGCCAAGGCTACCATCTGTGAGGGCAGCAAGGGCAACAACCGTTGCTGCCCTTTCTCACTGTTGCGTTAAAAAAAATTTGATGTCAAAAGCCTCTCTAAAACACAATATACGTAATTCAAAACCAATCTTTCACACGAACAACCTGGCTCTAATACCACTATAAGGAAATCTAGGGGCGACATCACATGTGCAGCGGAAGAATAGAAAATAAAATTTTTAGATTTCCAAAAAAGGTGTTCGTCGTTGTGCGAAGATCGATGCATAAAATCTACAAAATCAAAAATTGCATATATGAAAGATTGTGTTTTACATAGGGAGATCATATATCCCTGAATCCCTACAGATCTGTAAGAGGGGATGAAGGAGGTCAAGCGTCCTTCTCTCTAGTGGTGATCTACACAGTAGGGCTGCGATGACTCTCAAATCATTGCCCAACACTCCACACTTGCTGTCTGAGGAGGAGAAGGGGAGAGAAGAATAGGAGGTGGTAACCAAAAACCTATAGCATATGGGTGTTTGGTTTCCTCCTATATATAGAGGCCCTTTGTCAACTTAACCCTAATGGATCTTGCCTTATTGGGTATTGGATCTCTATCCAACTACCCAAGCCTCTTAGATTAGTAGATCTCTATCCAATAATCTCTCATTGACTTTTATTAGATCTCATCCATAGGATCCAATAATTTAGGGGCTTATTCAATATCCAATAAGATAGGGACTCTGATAGATATCTCATATCTGAACCTCTACTCGTCGTAATATCTACCATATGTGTGTGACCCTCTAGGCCTAATATCGAGCTAGCTATGAGTCATACTTCTCAGAACTCCTTCTAGTTTAATGAATTATTATCTTCATAATAATTCATTCGACTCATTGACTATGGACGTACTAGGTCACTACGCCGTAGTCCTCAAATGATACAGGGTAATCCAATCCTTTGGACCTATTTGTCCTTAGTTACCTTGTACTTATAATCCCTTAACCATCTAATATCCCAAAGACTATATCCCGGGCATGGTGCTATCAAACCCTTATGATTTCTACTTGAGTCTCGCTCTAATCGGATTCTCCCAAAGAACTTTTTCTCTCTCAATCCGAATGACCTTGGTTAGGGATTTGTCTAAGCAAGAATACATGATATATTCCTCTTATGACACCGTGAGTGGATGATCCTCTATCGACACTCAATAGTCTTCATAAGGTTGGCTGCCACTCCCGATAACCGGTTATGCTAGATTTAGAACTTCCGGGCCTATAAGTCCAGTATCAAAGAGTGGAGTACTCATATAAAACATCCTTAGTGTCTTAAGTCTAAGGATTAGATACACCACCAGGGCAACAAAATCGTTATTTGACAATGAGGTATCATTAACCATCTAGCAATCCGTGAGCGGATCAATTAGTGAACTCATTTTCAATGAACACCTATATTGTAGCCATAGTGTCCTCACACGAGTAGTTATGAGACCAACTACCTCCATCATATGGATGGGTATATAGCACACCAGTTTGTCCGATTATCTCGATGTCCCTTTCGAGTAACTATGATCAGGATTATTTAAGGTCTGTGTTTAAAGGTGAATCGGTCTCATTATTATGATCTCATCACAATCCAATTCTCATTGCAAATATCCATGGATATCATAATATATATACATATATGCATTAAGCAATATAAAGTGATAAAATGTCAAAATATAATAAGAAAAAAAATACGTATCATGTCATATGTCTCATCACTCACGTGATTGGCTTGTAGGGCATCTTTGACTAATACAAATTAGATCTATCTTTATAGATTCGAATCCTCAAGATGTAGGATGCTTCCCCTAAGTCCTTCATGGAGAAATGTCCAGATAGCCAAACCTTTACTATAGAGAGCAACATCATTCCTAATAATTAGGATAACATCCACATATAGCACCAAAAATGTGATAACGCTCCTACTTACCTTTTTATACACATAAGATGGAAGGAGCTAAAAAGCTCAGCAAGTGACAAACATATCCAAAATAAGAAAGGGCATAGCAACAAGCAAACTTGGTATCATAATACAAGGTAAAATACAAGAGATTCAAGGATACCATCTCATTAGATACAAAATCGTAAATGTCATTTTATTCAAAACATATTTGATTCATAGGAAATGGAGTATAGAGTAATTGGAGCATATCAATGGCGTATAAAATGTTTTGGAGCATATCAACAGCATATGAAATATTTCGGAGCATATCAATGGCATATGAAATATTTCGAAGCATATCAATGGCGTTTGAAATGTTTCAAAGCATATCAATAACAAATGAAACATTTCGAAGCTTATCAATAGTGTGTGAAGTGTTTCAGAACATATCAATGATATATAGAATATTTCATAGTGTATTAATGACGTATGAATGTCTCAAAGGCATAAGAAGCATTTGGGAACATATCAAAGAATAAAATACAAAATAGAAGCTAAAACATAACCAAAGCTCTGGATATCATATCAAACACAGAAGGTAAAGTGGGATCGCAAACATAATCTAGAGCATCGCGGGCTCTAGGCACATACCCTTTATCATTTATGGCAAAGGTCCAGATAATCCCTTTACCATTTCTGGTAAAGGTCCAAATAATCCCTTTATCATTTTTGATATAGGTCTAAATTATCCTACTAATACCATAGTAAAAAAGGATAGTGTGAATAATAAAAATGGTAATATCAGAAGCAAATGCAGAATAACGAAATGTGCATATGCCTTTAGGCATCAATACGATGCAAACATAACCTTTCACAAATTCATTCAAGTTTAAAAGAAAATAAGAGTAAGAACACAAGGATTTTCATATGATTACATATAGTTCAATGGAAGCCAAAATGCTAGACAAATTCAATATCCAAGGAGACGAAAATAGAATAGGCACATTTGACGAAAGTTCGATTTCTCGTAGATTTGGTAAGAGATATTATACAAATAATTTAAAATCAATTATGCTCCAATTTACTCAAGAAAGATATCATTGGAAAGATATTTCAATCTACTTTCAGATAAAATAAGTTTTGTATTAATTGAACTTTCCAACAAAGAGTTACTAATGATTTGGTAACCAAAGGTCAGAAAACAAAATCTCTGTTTTGTAGAATTCATAGAGTCGACTTCAATAAAAAACTGGGTAGGCATTTGGACTCTAAATCTTTCAATCTAGGAATTAAAAGAAGATATGTGAGTCAAGTTTCTAACGAAGTTAGCTTTGCATAATTTATTGTTTCTAACAAGGACTCATAAGTAGTTTAGTATCAAAAGGTCGAAAGTTATGGTCCATGTTTTGCAGAGTCTATAGGGTTAACTGAAATAGAAGTCTGGGTGGGTAGTTAGATTCCAAATTTATCAATCTTAGAATAAAAAAATATCTATGAGTCTATTTTCGGATGAATTTAGTTTTGCTTGAATTAGATGTCGGTGCAAAAAATTATAACTATAACAAGGTAGAAAGGCCAAAATCTTAAAAGTTTTTCAAATTCAAATTGTTACGTCTAAACAAAAGATATATCAAATTGCTTATATTCAAGACAGAAGCAAATATAGAATTGCAATAGGAAAAGGATTAGACTACTTATAGGAGAAAAGATATGAACACTTGCTTTTAGAAGATTTCGATCCAAAGATCCGAAAGTGTAAGCCCAAATCCTTCTTCTACTTTTCCTCCATCTCCTCTCTGTGTTTTATTTTCTGCACCTATCTTCGTTCTTAATCAAGTCATAAGATCTGATCGCCTCATCAAATCATATGTTCCAATTTCAAAAAGCCTGCTTTAATCCATATATGGATCTAAGCAATTTACATACCATATTTGGACTTTCTTTGGACACGAATCCCTCTGACTGTATTATATACACCTCATCCTCAAGGTTGTTGTTGAGGAATGCAATTTTCACATTTATCTGCCAGATCTTATAATCATAGTGTGCTACAATAGCCAATAGAATTTGAATAGATTTTAGCCCGGCTATGGGTGAGATAGTTTCGTCATAGTCAATACAGTGCCTTTGACGATACCCCTTAGCCACTCGCCTTGCTTTATAGGTCTCTACCTTTTCATCTACTCCGATATTCTTCTTGAAGATTCACTTACAACCAATGGGTATAATACCCTCGGGTGCATCAACTAGGTTCCAAACCTTATTAGAGTACATAGAATCCACCTTAGAATTCATGGCTTCTTGCCACTTCTTGGAGTCTATACTCATAATAGCCTCCTCGTAGGTCTGAGGATCAATATTCTTAACATCCTCTCTTCTGATATGTCCCATATATCTCTTAGAATGATGGGGTACTCTACCGAACATATATAAAGTCGAACTTGTGTGCTAGGTACCTGAATAAATTCGGACTGTGGAATGGTGCTTGAGCTAAGTTCTCCAACCTCGCTTAACTCTATCACACTCCCACTATCTCCACCAAGAATGTATTCATTCTCAAGGAACACTACCCTCTTGGCTATAAAAATCTTTTGGTCCTCGGGGTGATATAAATAATACCCACAAGTTTCCTTAGGGTATTCGATGAACTTACACCGTTCCATCCTGGATTCCAACTTTTTGGGGTTATGCCTTTTAACGTAGGCAAGGCAGTCCCAAATCTTAATAACCTTAAGATCGGACTTCTTCCCTTTCAATATTTGATATGGTGTAGACACTACCGACTTAGTTGAAACTCTATTCAGAAGGTAAACTGCGATCTCTAGGGTGTATCCCTGGAGTGAGACGGGTAGGTCGGTGAAAATCATTATGGATCGCACCATGTCTAACAATGTGCGATTACTCTTTTTGGATACACCATTAAGATGAGGTGTATAAGGAGGTATCTATTGGGATAGAATCTCATGATCCTTGAGGAACTAGGTAAACTCTATACTTAAGTACTCCTTGGATTTCTCGAAGGCTTTGAACTTGTACTTCATCAACTACACGTGTCCGTACCTAAAGAAATTGTTAGTAAAAGTAATGAAGTAGGAGTAACCACTTATGGCCTGAGTTGACATAGGATCACATGCATCACTATGTATGAGTTCCAACAACTCAGTATCTCTCTTTCCAATTATACTAAATGGAGAGTTGGCTAGTTGTCCACGAAGGCAAGGCTTATAAGTTACATATGACACATAGTTGAATGGATCTAGGTATCTATCATTTAGCAACTTTTGAATTATTTCCTCATGGATATGACCTAGCCTACAATGCCACAAGTATGCACTATTCACCTCTTCTCATTTCCTCTTGGACATACTTACATTCATGATATATGGATTAGTATCTTGCATAAACAAACCATTATACGATGTCCCTCTAGTGATGACCTTATTATCCTTAATAATTGAACAACTATTGTTTAAAAAACTACTTTATAATGATTCAATGTCAAACATGAAATGGAAATAACATTTTTGATAATATAGAGAATAAAATAACATTCATCTAATGTAATAATAGCTCCACTAGTCAGATATAAAGTGACCTCGCCGATAGTAATAGTAGCAACTCTTGCTCTATTGCCCATCTTGAGGTCAATCTTGCCTCTCACCAGTCTCCTAGGATTTGCCAGAATCTGCAATGAATTACAGATATAATAAAGAGTACCAGTACCCAATACCTATGCACTATTACAAAAATTAAATAATTGGAGATTGATCATGAATGTACCTAAAGCTTCTCCAAGCTTCTGTTTTGTCTTTTCTATAAGGTACTCCTTGTAGTTTCTCTTCTAATGCCCACCCTTTTGCTATAGTGGAAGCACTGACTTTTATTCTTTGTCGGGTCATTCTTAGCAACTATTGCTCTACCCATTCTGCCCTTGCTCTTACCCTTCTTAAGGGACTTTTCTATCTTTTTTTTCTTTTTGGTCTCACCAACATAGAGAACTAGTTTCTCTTTCTTGATAGTGCTCTCAGCCTCCCTTAATATATTGAGGAGTTTAGAAAGAGTCACCACAACCTGAGAAAAGGAATCTGGTATAGACTAAAGCACAAGATCTACGCATAGGTTATCCTCTAGGACCATTCCTAGACATGTGAGTTTCTTTATCCACTCCATTATCTTAAGGACATGATCCTAAACCGGTGTCCCCTTAGTCATCCTAGCATCGAAGAGACTCTTGGAAATCTTATATCACTGAGTCCTTCCCTGTTCCTTAAACAATTTACGGACATAATAGATTTGACATCTATCTTTTCATATTATCTTTGTAACTTAAAGTCATGGAGCCCAACATATAACACTAAGTAAGAGTGGAGTCATCTATGTATTTCATGTAGTGAACGATCTCATCCTCGCTTGCCCCTTAAGTGTAGGCATCACTATATCAAGGATGTATACGATCTTCTCTGCTGTGAGAACGATTCTTAGGTTACAGAGCTAATCTGTATAATTTGAACTAATGAGGCAGTTGAGATCAAGTATGTCAAATAAGGGATTTGAAAGTGACATATTTCTAACAAACATGAGATGTAGCATAAATAAATAACATATATATTTTGTAAAAAAATAAATAATCAAGATATGGACTTCTATCTAGATATGCTCATACTATTTTTCTAGCGAGTCACTCGACACCCTCATCACATGAAATGGAAGTCTCCGACAGACTTATAGTGGGGATCGAGATCCAATTAACATCTTAGTGTAACCTCGAGGGACTCGATTAATCACACTAAACCCAAAAAGGTAGGCAACTCTTATCAATCATAACTCCTTATGATTCCCGTCCTGTTCGGCCTCCGAACCACCATGGCCTCGAGAGACTTGACCAACCATGATGTCCAATTAAGTTATCAATATCATTACAAGATGAGTCTGATTTGATGATATGCCCTCGAGGGACTCGGCCAAGCATACCATGTCCTCAGGTCATTGGTGACATCTCTATGTCATAGGTAAGATCTTGAATTGCGATATAGGTAAGCCTCGAGGGACTCGACCAACTCAACCTACGTCGAGAATCGGTCCCTACCTATAATGATGGAAGGCCACGTGGGTCAATCTAATTGCCTCACGTTTATCGACTTTACTTTAGGGTTTCCTTTTGGTTGAATTATAACTTTGCCCTTATGTATTTTATTAATACCTTTTAATATTTTGATAGTTCTGTCTTTTATAAATCTCGTAATTCTAGTTTATGTCCTGTCAATATATTTACCCTTATGAAATTGAGAATTTCTAATTTATGTCCTCAATTATAAAATTAATAAATATGATTTATTATAATTGTGATTGAATTTGATCATGATTATATTTTGATTATTTGATTGGATTTAATTTTTGATTATAAAAAAAATTAAATTATAATTTACTTTTATAGTTTTCTTATATGACTTATTGATTATATTTTTACATGTGGTAAATAAAATCTAATTATTATTCTTAGATATTCATTTAGTTATTCACATGTATATATTTGAAATTATGAAATAATATTTATCTTTCACATAAAGACATGATTTATATATTATCATGATTATCATATGAGTTTTTTCTTTTGCTGATTAATGTTTAATAATTAATATGGTTGTTATTCTATTATTGAACTACTTAGCATAAATTAAATTAAAAAAAATTGATGAATATTATTTGTAACTCATCTCCTTAAGTTTTATCTGACTTGTAGCTACCAAAGTGGCTTGGGATAAGCTTTTATGATGTAAATTACAATAAAAGTTTTATCATTTATAGGATATTTTAAATTATATTTTATATTATTATATTGGTCTTGTAGCCACCAAAGTGACCTAGATCAATAACTTATAAAATAACATTAAGGAACTAGTCCTAAATGACATCAAGTAAATAATACTCACAATGACATATATAATTAAGAGATTTAGATAATCCTAAAGGAAAATCTATTTCAAATAATTATGTGATGGGGTAGGATAATACTGTTTTGGATATCTTATAGTTTAGGGTTGTATACCTAAAGGTAACAACACTATTCCACAAGGATAGTATCAGTCCTCTATATATAATCTTGAGTGAACACTAGATATGTCAATATTTCACCCAAAGGTGAAATATAGATGATATCAATAGTTCATCAAAATTTAAAAACTCAAAGCATTAATGTTATTTTATATTTTGTAGTGGTACTTCCGTCCATACATTCTTATGCTTCTAGTGTCCCTGTACTCTTTGGATCAAATTATTCAGAATGGTTAGAGCATGTGTAATTCAAACTAAACGTATTAAATCTTGATTTAGCATTGATTATTGAAAAGCCCACAGACTTGACTAATGAAAATACTATGAAACAAGTTAATAAAATAAAGGCTTGGGAAAGATTTGATAGGCTTAGTTTAATGTTCATAAGAATGATGATTGTAAATAATATAAAGACTTCATTACCGATTACAATTAGAGCTCGAGAATATTTAAAGGTTATTGAAGATAGATTTAAATATGCTAATAAGTCATTGGTTGGCACACTAATAAAAGAACTAACTATAGCTCGGTATGATGGCACTCGAAGAATTCAGGACCACATCCTCAATATGGCTGATAAAGTTACAAAACTTAAAGCATTAGGTATGAATGTTAATGAGTCTTTTTTCGTGTAGTTCATTCTCAATTCTCTTCCTTCTCAGTTTGGCCCATTCAAGATTCACTATAATACAAATAAAGATAAGTGAAACTTGAATGAGTTAACTAGTATGTGTGTTCAGGAAGAATTGATATTAAAGCAAGAAAGTTCATATAATATCATGACTACTACTCAAGGAGTCGATAATAAGAAAAAAAAATTAAAGCATCATCAATCAAAGAAATTTTTCGGGTTTGGAAATGTTAAATAGACTAATGAAAAGAAAGCTTCCATAGTAAAGTGCTTCTATGTGGTAAGAAAGGATATGTGAATAAGGACTGCATTAAACACAAGACTTGGTTAAAAAGGAAAGGTATAAACTCGACATTTGTATGTTTCGAATCAAACATTACAAAAGTTCTTTCTAATACTTGGTGGATTGATTCTAGTGCTTTAACTCATGTTACCAATAATATACAAAGATTTCTTTCAATCCAAAAACCAAAAGAACATGAAAGATTCATCATTATGGGAAATCGTCTCAAAGCGAAAGTGATATCAGTGGGGACTTATCATCTACGCCTAGAGACGGGTCATCTGATGGATCTATGTGTTGACACATGTTATGTTCCTACTATTTCTAGAAATTTAGTTTCTTTATCTATAATTAATGAGTTAGGATATTATCTTTCTTTTGGTAATGGTAAACTCAGTATATTTTATGATTTAATAAAAGTTGGTTATGGAATTCTATGTGATGGTTTGTACAGAATTAATTTGAATCTTAAGTTTATAAAGACATTATTGACCCTGCATTCAAGTATTGGATTGAAACATAGTTTTAATAATAAAAGATCTGATATATTGTGGCATAAATGATTGGGGCATATCTCCAAGGAAAGAATAGAAATATTAGTGAAGGATAATATTTTGGAACATTTAGACTTTACTGATTTTGATGTTTGTATAGATTGCATTAAAGGAAAGTAAACTAAACATACAAAGAAAAATGCTACAAGAAGTAAAGAACTTCTTGAGATTATTCATACTAATATCTGCGGACCACTCCATATTCATTGTTTTAGTGGAGAAAAATATTTCATCACATTTATAGATGATTTGTCTAGATATGACTATATTTATCTAATACATGAAAAGTCTCAAGCCATTGACACTCTTGAAGTATACATAAATGATGTCAAGAGATAATTAGATAGAAAAGTTAAAATTGTTAGATCTGATAGGAGTGGTGAATTTTATGGCAGATATGATGAATTTGATCAGAATATTGATCCTTTTGCTAGTTTTCTTGAACAACGGGGTGTTTATGCTCAATATGCATTACCAGGTATGCTACAACAGAATGATGTTGCTAAAAGGTGAAATCATACTTTTATAGATATGGTTAGGAGCATGATAAGTTATTCCTCTATACCTAAGTCAATATGGGTTGAAGCTTTTAGGACAGCTATGTACATGGTTCCTAGTAAGTCGGTTCCATCAACTCCATTTGAGTTATAGAAGGAAGCCCAATATGAGACATTTACATATTTGGGGGTGTCAAGTAGAGATAAGAGTATTTAATCCACATAAAAGGAAATTAGATCCAAGAACTATTTTTGGATATTTTATTTGTTATCTAGAAAAATCCAAAGGATACAGATTTTATTGCCCTAATAATAGTACGAGGATAATAGAATCCGGTAATGTAAAATTTTTAGAAAATATAAAATCAGTTGGAGTGAAAAATCTCAAAGGATTCATTTTGATATTAAGGAGATTCAAGTTAATTCTTACATATCATCTCATATTCGAGAAATTGTTATTCCTCAAATCAATAAGAGAATTGATAAGGGTGAACAACAAAATCACATGGATGACCGCTCACATGACATTGATGTCGTTGCTGATGATCTTGTAGAACAATCATAATTGACAGCTTTGAGAAGATCTCAAGGAAAAAGAAAATATACCATTTCTAATTATTATATGATATATCTATAAGAATTAGATTATGATATAGGAATAAAAAGAGACATTTTATTATTTTCACAAGCCATAGAAAGTAACGATTCTGAAAAATAGTATGATGCAATGAAAGAAGAGTTAAAATCAATAGTCCAGAATGGTATTTGGGAACTCATTGAGTTGCCTAATAATTATAAAAGAGTCGGTTGTAAATGGGTCTTTAAGACAAAACATGACTCAACAAGCAATATCGAACAATATAAAGCCAGACCTATGGCCAAATATTTTTTCTCAGAAAGAAGGCATCGACTATAATGAGACTTTTTCTCCAGTTTATAGATATGACTCATCAAGAATTGTCATGGCATTAGTAGCTCATTATGATCTTGAGTTACACTAGATAGATATAAAAATATTATTTCTGAATAGGGATCTAGATGAGAAAATCTACGTGGAACAACCTAAAGGATTCATAGAAAATGAAAAATAAAGTTGGGCTTGTAAACTTAAGAAATCCATTTATGGCTTTAAACAAGCTTCCAGAAAATGGTATATAAAGTTTCATGATACCATTACTTCCTTCGAATTTAAGGAAAACATTATTGATCAGTGCATATATCTAAAAGTAAATAAGAGCAAGTGTATTATATTGATCTTATATGTGAATGATATTTTACTTGCTAGTAGTGATCTTGGTTTATTGTACAAAACCAAGATATTTCTTAATAAGAACTTTAAGATGATTGATATGAATGAGATAGCCTATGTTATTGGCTTTGAGATATTCAGGGATAGATCTCAAGGATTATTAGGATTATCTCAGAAAGGATATATTAATTGTATCTTGGAGAGATTTAATATGCAGCTTTGCTCAGCTAATGATATACCTATTACTAGAGGTGAAAAATTCAGCTAAAACCAGTGCCCGAAAAAGAATCAAATGAAGAATATTCCTTATGGGTGTGTAATTGAAAGTTTATTATATGCTCAAATCTGTACAAGAACATATATCAGTTTTACAGTTGTAATATTAGGAAGATACCAAACCAACCCAGGAATGAAATATTGGAAAGCTACAAAGAAAGTAATGAGATATCTATAGGGGACGAAAGATTATATGCTCACATACAAGAGATTAGATCAGCTTGAAGTGACAGAATATTCAGATATTGATTTTGCAAATTATCTCGATACTAGAAAATTCACTTCAGGATTTGTATTTATGTTAGTTGGTGGGGCAATTTCTTAAAAAAGTATAAAGCAATTATTTATTACATCATCAACAATGGAAGCTAAATTTGTGGCATGCTTTGAAGCCACAAATCAAGTTTTATGGCTGCAAAATTTCATCTCAAGACTTGGTGTGGCTGACTCAATTGCCAGGTCGCTAAAGATATTTTATGTTAATACCGTAGTAGTTTTCTTCTCTAAGAATGACAAGTACTCTAGTGGTTCCAAGCATATCAAGATAAAGTACTTGGTGGTTAGAGACAGAGTCCAGAAACAACAAGTGTCAATTGTGAACCTAAGCACCACTATAATGATTACTGATCTATTTACTAAATCTTTAAAGTGTAAAATATTTAAAGAATATATTGTTAGAATGAGGCTTATGAGCAAGCCATAAAAGATATGGTGATGCATGTTTAGGTAGATGCTATTATTGACATTTTTTTTGCTTAATTAAAGCTATTTGTTTCTGCTATCCTATTTACATTTATGTTTATACATATTATAGTTGAATATAATATGATTGTCTTGACAAGATAAATTACAGGGGTCATTATGGACTATATTAGGAAAGACTAACAATGTTGTGATACATAGAAGGGAGTATGATATTGATGATATACAACCGCTATGACTCGCATTGATAGTTGGACTTAATATAGTAGTACTATTATGTTTATTGGACTTATTGGCTTATTTTTAAAATTCATGGTCATGTATAAAATACTTTTCAAAATTTTTGAAATTCAACTAAGTAAAATTATTTTCAAACAAATTTTGTTTATTTTGATTTTGAATATCTTTTATATCTTATCAATTAATGGGCCAAGTAGGAGAATGCTAGATTTTGTGACCCTTTATAATTGGATAAGCTATATAATGGAACTAATTGGATTTTGATGATAGATATTGGCCAATAGAAAAGAAGTCTATATTATAGTAGGATTCCTTAGAGAATGCCCTTGATGGGAGGAACTCTCATAATAACTTATCCTAGACCCTCTACTCTCGCCTATAAATAGATAGGACCTCTAGGGACTAGTAGATACATGTTACACATCTTATAGATGACTAGTTGAGATATTATAGTTTCTCTCTCACATAGAGATCCTTTTTAGATGGTATCAAAAGATATATATCATAAAACTAAATCTAATATTATTTGATTTCAATCGTGACATAAAAGATTATTTTTATATTCCATATAGCATATAACAGATTTTATGCTTACATTAAAAGATGAGCTAGCGCATGCTATATCTAAAGGAAGAAGTGTGTTGCTTTGCCTTTAATCGATATAGTTCGTTGGATCACCTTATTGTGAATTCATGTTTCTTGTTTTGCCTTGAATGCAGATAAAAACCTTAGCAAGATTTTAATTTCAGGAATCCAAATGGGGTGTTGAACGATATGTGCCAATAGTAGAAGAACATCAGCATGTATCAATGATGACAATTGCATATCCCATGCTTGCTTGTGCCTCTTTCGCGGGCATGGGAGATATGGCAACGAAGGAGGCATTTGAATGGGTTACGAGTCACCCTACGATCCTCAAAGCTTCCTTGATAATTTCTCACGTCTTGTTTGACATAAAATCACATGAGGTATTACTTTCTATAAATACTTGCTTTGAATTTTTTCTCTTATTCTGCTTCTTGAGTTGTGAGTTAGCAATGCTATTTAGCATAAGTTATCTAATAAGTAAATATTTGGTCGGTCATTGGTGTGACGGTCTCATAAGAAATTGTCAATTTTGGACGATAGACGTATCTACACGATTTTATCCTTTCGGAGCTCGTGAACTTCAAAAAACACCTTTAAGAATAAGGGTGATCTAGCAAATTTATAAGTCTTTGGTTTTCCTACTCCTCAACCAATATAAGACTAAATGTCCTTAGCGAACTTGTAACAGAAATGAGAGATATCTTTTTGTTATCATAGGGTTTACTCATCAATATTTCAAGTCCATCATGTTGATAATTTATTAGTCATTTTAGTGAACATTTCACTCATATTGTATTTATTTGGAGAGAGATTAGCTCTGTCAATTGATTAGTTTTTTTTTTCATGTCTCCAGTGATTTTCTTGTAATTTTACAATTTAGCTAATATAATTTTACTTATTAAAAAAAGTCATTTTAGTGAACAATTGGTGGTTTGAGATGATGAAATATTGGTAATTGCAAATTTTACCAAAACCTGAATATAACTAGCCATAAATATGTCAAATTCTATCACAAAACACCCAATTTAAATGACTATGATAGATTTCCTTATCACATAAGTTAAAAAGGATTAGTAACACAAGTTATTGAATCGAGGATTACCCATTACAAAATGACAACGACTAAATAATTAGCCGTCGGTGATGTTGCAGTTGGAGCAAGAAAGAGGACACACTGCTTCCACTGTACAATGCTACATGAAACAGTACGGCACGGATGCAAATGAGACATGCAAGAAGCTGCATGTGTTGGTCCAAGATGGATGGAAGGATGTGAACAAAGAATATCCCAATCCAACTACAGTTCCCATGCTTTTACTCGAAAGATTAGTTAACTTGTTACGATCCATGGCAGACGTATACAATTATATTGACTCATACACCTACTCCAACACTACCATGAAAGACCGTATCTCTCAGTTACTTGTCCAACCCGTTGCTGTTTGATTGAAATTGTTCGTTCCCCTATGACTGCTATCCATACTAGGATTTTCTGCAGGAGTGAGTTACTGCTCGACGTCATTATGCTTAAGCACTTGCATACGAAATAAAGGTGTCTATATCAGTATCATTTTAGAGGCTCTGAGTAGCTGTAGCAAGCAAAGCTTAATGTAAGATCTTGTAAACCATATTGCAGTGCATGAAAATTAGAAGAATTTCTCCTTTCCTAAACCATATTGTAAACCATAATGTAAGATCTCGTTTTTGACGATTTATGACATAGATTAATCTTGGAATTATTTCATACACCCACTCTGGTGAAGGATCATATTACATTCTTCCTTCCTCATCCAAAGAAAATTTTTCATCATGTAAACCATATGTTGGGTCCAGCTCATAAGTGGACTTGGGCCGATTGATTTGGATCGATTGGTCCAACTCATATATTAAAAAAAATAGTGGCATGCATGACATGAGAAGGGTGTGAATAGAGGTGTGGGAACGGTAGCAACTGTGGCAGCATAAAAAATAAATAAGAGAGAAGAAGAGAGAAAGTTAAGGTTTGAAGCTTTTGCTAAATAATCAAGAAGAGAGAGAAAGCTAATCTTCTTCAATTTTAGTTCAAATTTTATATGAAGAATCCTTGCAACAAGCTCTACAATCTTAATGTACCAATCTATAGTTTATCCTCTCTGAGATACTTTTTTGATATACCCACTTGGTGAGACATAAAATTTTCCTTTCATGAAATCCATCTATATGTTATTGTTGAACCAAGATATATGTTTTCGATATTATTGTGATCTTCTGATTATTTTGGAGAAGACTTATTATAAACTTGTTATCATTATTGGTGTAACTAAAAGTTTAAAATGGAATATGGTTTTGTGGTTTTTTTTTATTAGGTTTTTCACATAAAAATTTGGTGTCTTACTTTGTGATTGATTCATTGTTCTACTGTTTATGCGGCTTCGGTTAATATTTGCTTTTGGTAACAAGTTGGTATTTTGATCAGGAACCCATTTTGATACAAAAAGAGGGAAAAGAATTATTCCACTATAATAGGTTTTCCCAACAAGTGATATTAGAGCATCAAGTTGTTTGGTACTAGTTTTTCTTGTGTGATTAAAATGGAAGAGTCAAACGGTATGATTAAATTAAACTTATCAAATTATTCTACTTGGAAACGTATGATCGAAGATTTACTTTATTACAAATATTTGTATAAGCCCATCAAAGTTAAAGAAAAACCTTCTATTATAAAAGATGAGGAATGAGAGGTTCAACATAGAAAAGTTATTGTCTATATTAGAAGGTGGATTGATATAAATTTGCGTGAGCATATTTCTGATGAAACCAAAGCTGATGTTGTTTGGCAAAGATTAGAAAATCTCTTTGCGAGAAAGATAGTGAGAAATATAATTTTTCTCCTCGGAAAGCTTGTTAATTTAAAGTATAAAGATGATAATAACATTATTGAGTACATAAGTGTTAGGATCAAGAGCGACACTAAGAGGGGGGGTGAATTAGTGCAACGAAAA
>LVTN01000487.1:94251-111922 GCA_001649415.1 Musa itinerans | reverse complement strand
AACACTTTGCCTTTGACGATACCCCTTAGCCACTAGCCTTGCTTTATAGGTCTTTACCTTTCCATCTATTATAATCTTTCTTGAAGATCCACTTGCAACCGATGCGTACAATACCCTCGGGTGTATCAATTAAGCTCCAAGCCTTGTTGGAGTACATGGAATCTATCTCAAAATTCATGGCTTCTTGCCACTTCCCGGAGTCTATGTTCGTAATAGCCTCCTCGTAGGTTTGAGGATCAATATCCTCAATATTCTGTCCTCTAATATGTCACATATATCTCTCAGGAGGATGAGATACTCTGTAGGACCCACATAAAGTTGGAACTTGTGTGCTAGGTACTTTAACAGACTCGGACTGTGGAGTGGTGCTTGAGCTAGGTTCTCCAACCTCGCTTAACTCTATCACGCTCCCACTATCTCCGCTAAGAATGTGTTCCTTCTCAAAGAACATCATTCTCTTGGCTACAAAAACCTTTTGGTCCTCAAGATGATAGAAATAATACCCACAAGTTTCCTTGGGGTATCCCACAAACTTGCACCACTCCATCCTCGATTCCAACTTATCAAGATTGTGTCTTTTAACGTAGGCAAGGCAACCACAAATCTTAACAACCTTAAGATCAGACTTCTTCCCTTTCCATATCTCATATGGTATAGACACTACCGACTTAGTTGGAACTCTGTTCAGAAGGTAAACTGCGGTCTCTAGGACGTATCCCCAAAATGAGATGCTTAGGTCGACGAAGCTCATCATAGACTGTACCATGTTTAACCATTCATTCTTTCAGATACACCATTGAGCTGAGGTGTATAAGGAGGTATCCATTGGGATAGAATCTTATGGTCTTTAAGGAACTATGTGAATTCTGTACTCAAGTACTCACCTTCTCGATCTAATCGAAGAGTCTATATACTTTTTCCAATCTAGTTCTCCACTTCATTCTTATACTCTTTGAATTTCTCAAATGCCTTGAACTTGTACTTTAGCAAGTACACATTTTTATACCTTGAGAAATCATCGGTAAAAGTAATAAAGTATGAGTAATCACCTATAGCATGAGTTGACATGGGTCCACATACATCAATATGTATGAGTTCCAACAGCTTAGTGGCTTTCTCCAATTCTACTAAAAGGAGAGTTGGTCAGTTTTTCACGAAGGCATGGCTCACAAGTTGCATATGACTCATAGTCAAATAGATCTAGATATCCATCCTTTAGCAACTTTTGAATCCTTCTCTCATGGATGTGAGCTAGCTTACAATGCCACAGGTATACACTATTCACCTAATCTCGTTTTCTCTTAGACACACTTACATTTATGATATGTGGAGCAGTGTCTAGTATAAACAAACCATTATGCAATATTCCTCTTGTGATAATATTATCATATAATATTATTAAATAATCAATATTCTCAAAAACTAATTTATATCTACTAACTATTAAACATGAAATAGAAATAATATTTTTGATAATAGAAGGAATAAAATAACATCCATCTAATGTAATAATAACTCCACTAGACAGATGTAGGTGTTGAATCTCGGATTTTGATGATGAAACCAATTGATAGTGTTTATGATTTGATCTATATTTTAAGTGACACTGGAAGCTTTGATCAAGGAGAGACAATTAAAGCAGGAAGAATCATGTTGGACCGGAGAGAAACATGTCAGAAGATTGGACGTCGAGTCGAAGGATCGGTCGACGTATCGGCATAAGGCTTCGGGCTTCATTTGATTCAAGCTTTGTAATAATTGTCTAAGATTGAAGTAGGTTTTAAGTGTGCAGGATTAACTACGATAGCGATCAAGGTATAAAGCAAAATGAAGTCCCGGAGTCAAGAACAAGATTTCATTGGGAGTTCGAGAGTTCATCGGAAGTTCTATTGGAATTGACCGAAAAGTCCAGGAGCTTGCCAAAGAAGCTTGTCGAAACTCGCCAAAAAGATCATTTTGAAGTCTAGGAGCTTGCCGGGAGTCCATTGGAATATTTCCGAGAGATCGTCGGATGTTCGCTAGAAGAAACCTAGACTTACCGGACTTATTTAACTTAGTATATGCCTTAAAATTCGTAGTTAGCACATAATTGGGTTGGAATTTGGCCAACTCAATTAGGGGCCAATTGAGCCTAAATTAAGAGTGATTTGGGCTCACTAGGAGGCCCATTCAATGACCCAAATGTTGAGCCAAATGGTGGCACCACCAGAATAAGCGGTAGAACCGCCTGCTAGTCATAGGTGCCCAACAAGCCAATAACGTGAGTGATAGCACGTGTGACTTACAAAATCTTTTTGCTTATTATATTTTGGTATTTATCACTTTATATTGACTATTACATATATGCATGTATATATTGTGATATCCTTGGATCTGTGTAATCGGAATCGGATCGTGATGAGATTACGATAATGAGACAAATTCACCTTTAAACATAGATCCTAAATAATCCCGGTCATAGGTTACTCGAGAGGGACATCGAGATAACCGGACAGACTGGTGTGCTGTATATCCATCCATATGATGGATGCAGTTGGTCTTATAGTTACTTGTGTGGGGACACTAGGGATACAGTACAGGTGCTCATTGGAGAATGAGTTCACTGATTGATCCGCTTACGGAATGCTGGATGGTTGATAATGCCTTATTGTCAGATAGCGATTTTATAGTCACAATGGTGTATCTGGTCCTTAGACTTGAGACACCAAGGATGTCCTGTATGAGTGCTCCATTCTTTGATACCAGACTTATAGGTTTGGATATCTTAGATCTAGTACAACCGGTCATTGGGAGTGGTAGTCGTCCTTACGAGGGCTATTGAGTATCGATAGAGGATCGTCCACTCTCGACGTCATGAGAGGAATATCCCATGTGTTCTTGCTCAGATAAATCCCTAGCTAGGGTCATTCGGATTGAGAGAGAAAGAGTTCTCCAGGAGAATCCAATTAGAGCGAGACTCGAGTAGAAACTATATGGGTTTGACAACACCATACCGATATACAGTCTCTAGGATATTAGATAGATGAGGGACTATAGGTACACGATAACTGAGGATAGACAGGTCTAATGGATTAGATTCCCTTGTATCGCTTGGGGACTATGGCGTAGTGGCCTAGTACGTCTGTAGTCGATGAGTCAAGTGAATTATTATGGAGATATAATTCACTGAGCCAGAAGGAGTTCTAACAGGTATAACTCACGGCTAACTCGATATTGGGCCTAGAGGGTCATGTACATATAGTAGGCGTTGCGATGAGTAGAGGTTCAAATATGAGATATCCACCAGAGCCCCTATCTTATTGGATATTCAATAAGCCCATGAATTATTGGATCCTATGGATGAGATCCAACAAGAGCTCATAAGAGATTATTGGATAGAGATCCACTAATCTAAGAGGCTTGGGTAGTTGGATGGAGATCTAATACCCAATAGGGGAGGATCCATTAGGGTTTGACAAGGGACCTCTATAAATAGGAGGGATTTAGTGGTTCATAGGCTAGAGCTTTTGCTTGCCTCTTCTATTCTCTTCCCCCTCTCCACCTCAGAGCAAGTCTGGAGTTTTGAGGATCGTCGCAGTCCTATTGTGTGGATTACCGCTAGAGAGGAGGATGCTTGACCTTCTTCACCCTTTCTTAGAGATCTACAAGGATTCAGGGATATACGATCTCCTTAGGCAACACAATCTACTCTATACCCAGTTTTAAGTTTCATGGATTTTTGTGCACCAATCTTCGCACGACGATCAACATCTCTTTGGGAATAGGGGATTTTGTTTTTTGTTCTTCCGCTACGCATGTGATGTCGCCCCCAAGATTTTCCAACACTGCTTGAGATGAAAAACTCAAAAAACTCGGTCTCCGAGGCTGTCAGGCAATGGTACCGCCCAGTGATAGTGTGTTAGGTGGTGGTACCACCCAGTGTCAAGCTATAGGCGGTGGTACAACCCATACCCGGAAGACCCTAAAATTTAAATATTTGGCTCAAATTTTGAAACCATTTGGGGCCTATAAATACCACACTTGGGCAGCAAGAATTCTAGAGGAAAAAACTGAGTAAACTCTGCCAAAACTTTAAGTTCCCTTCAAGTGCTTAGAGTTAGTCCTAAGGGAGGTATATGAGGGAATACTTATAAAAGAGTAACTTATAAAGGTTATCTCCTAAACTTGTGAAAAGGAGAAAGTGTTGTAAGAGGGTAGTTGGTCTTCACGTATTGAAGGAAGACCGATAGTGGATGTTGGTGGCCTCAACGGAGGAGGAATCGGGAGTAGATGTAGGTCACAATGACTAAACCACTATAAACTCGATTTTCATTTCCGTTTTGCTCTTTAATTTAATTGCAAACTGCCATACTTCCTCATTACTTTAGCTTCACACTCTTACAAATGTGTTTCAAGTTAATATCTTTTCAAAATTGGTTTTAATTGAACGAAAGATTTTTAAACCGACGTTTTTATCCGCTGCACTAATTCACCCCTCCCCCCCCTCTTAGTATCGACTCGTTCCTAACAATTAGTATTAGAGACTCGTTATTTTTCATTTAGTTTAACAACTAAGAGAAATTACTCTTTTTGGATTTCAAGAGGGCTTTTTTGCCGTTTGTCCTCCCATGTTCAATGAGACGGACTACACTTATTGGAAAACTCGTATGAGAGTTTTCTTACTTTCCTTGAACCTTGATTTATGGAATATAGTCAAATTTGGTTTTCAAAAGTCTTCTACTCCAATGAACGAATGGAATAATTTGGAGAAGAAAACTTTTTCTTTAAATGCTAAAGCTATGAATGCTCTATTTTGCACCTTAGATAAAAAAGAATTCAATCGGGTTTCTACTTGCAAAATGGCTTTTGACATTTGGCACACACTCGAAATCACACATGAAGGCACTAGTAGAGTTAAAGACTCTAAAATAAATATTGTGATACGTGATTTTAAATTATTTTGTATGAAACCAAGTGAGACTATTGTTGACATGTACACCCGTTTTACGGATGCCGTCAATAGTCTAAAAGCTCTTAGTAAAAGTTTTTCGAATCTTGAACTTGTGAATAAAATTTTATGATCACTTTCTAAAAATTGGGATTCGAAAATAATGGCAATACAAGAATCAAAGAACTTGAACCATTTTCCACTCGAAGAACTTATTGGGTCTTTAATGACCTATGAAATGAGTTGTATGACACAAAATGAACATAAGAACAACCTTCCACAGAATAGGAAGGATTTGACACTTCGAAGACTAGAATCCCACTTGAGTGATAACTCAAGTGATGATGATGATGACCTTGAACTTCTCACTATAAAATTTTAAAAAGTTCATCAAACAAGAATTAAAGAATAAAAATAAACTTAAAAAGAAGTTGCCAAAGAAGAAGAAAGTATTTAAGGCAGCTTGGAACAAAATGAGTGCATCCGATGAAGAGGAGCAAACTGATGAAGACAAAATAACGAACTTCGCTTTAGTGACTCTTAACAACGAGGTAAACAACTCAAACGAAACTCCTTTGCTTTATTTTGAAACTACTTGATGCTTTTTCATGTGTTATTTTTAAATTAGTTAGTAAAAAAAAAAAATCATGCTTCTCTTTCTAAGTGACTTTTAAAAAAATTAAAATTTGAGCATAACAATTGCATGTTAATTCCTAGCACTAAGCATGAAAAGTTAGATTCACTACTATAACAAATAAAATAATTTTGATTAAAAATGCTTTATGTTTAATGAAATCATTCTTGATGATTTAATAATGCATAATGATGTAATGATGTAATTGAAATGTTAAAAAGTCTTGGTATCATGCTTGACTATTTTATAATTATGTATGGTGATTCGAAGTAATGATGATTTTTTGGTAATTTATAGTTTATTGAGCTTGATAATTTCTATGATTTCCATATTGCTTATCAATTATAAATAATGAAGCATGGCTTTTGTATGAAAGACTTGAATATAAAATCAATCACAAAATTTAGAACTAAAAGAACTTGAGCTATCTTTAATCTTATAGGAATCTATATACGTTGCTTTCATTAAATTTTTTGAAAAGTGATTTTGATGACGATTTTGGATTCCTTTTCATATGATTCGTTTTAATAATGAGATGATATATCCAATCGAATCATTTATCGATGTTTGTGACTTAAGATGCATTTTATATAATTTTTTTTTTCTTGATTCACGTATGATTTACTTGTCTAAGAGAAGATTTATCCAAACGAATCTTGATTCTTGACATTAATAATTTGAGATTTATTTGAATCAAGATATCTTATTTGATCTCCTATGATTCTAGTCGTTATTTACTAAAAAGGAGATTTGTCAAGATGAATCATACACAAATTGATCTTTCATATTAACATCCTTCAAGTTATAATTTTTTATATGGCTTCTTTGTAATTATGATTTGTATATCTCATAATATAATTGAATCATTAATAAAAAAAATGTGAGAGATTAATGAATCTATCTATGTCTTTTTTGAAAATGATTTTGAATTGACGATTTGAATTTGAATGAGCTTTACCTTGATTTTTTAAGATTTATAACTTGAGATTTCTTATGCATGAATCAAGATATTATATCATTTGATCTCCTATGTTTCTTTTTGCTATTCACTAAAGAGAATATTTATCAAAATGAATCATGTCTTTTGGTATTCACATGATCTTATCTTTCATGATATGATTTTTATAATTCCTTATATTCATGAAGTATATCTCATCACCAAAATTTTCTTTTTATCCTTCATATGATGATATGAAATTATGCAATACTCATTATATTTATTATATTGATGCATACAAATGTGAAGTTATGATCATGCTTGGTAGGATGTGATATAATTTAACAAATTGATAACATCATGATGTGAAATATTTATGATTTGGAATGATGCATGCAATACTTATGATTTTATTATGATGATATGATGTATTGCATATGATGTAAGTCATGATTAAAATTGCTTTGACTTGAATTCAAGGTTTATCTCAATTATGGCATATTTCAATGAGAATGATGCTTTATCTTTGTCATAATTTAAAAATTGATATAAAGGGAAATAAATTACACCATTGTTTTATTATTCCCTTCTTTTTGTCAATGACAAAGGGGGAGAAAAAATTGCTAGTGTGCACATCTCAAAAGAGAAAGATTTGCTAGCATGCACAATTCAAGAAGATGCAAAAAACATGCTAGCTTGCTTATCTCAAAAGAAAAGCAAAGATTGCTAACTTGTATATTTCAAGAAGCAAAAGTTGCTTTCTTGAACATCTCAAATATGGCTAGTTTACATTTTCTAAAATGATGTAAAATTTGCTAGCTTGCATGATGTAAAACTTGCTAGAATTGCTAGCTTGAACATTGTAAAGGAAGCAAAAATTACTAGCTTAAACATTGCAAAGAAAGTAAAATTACTAGCTTGCAAGCTCTAAAATGATGTAAAATTTGCTAGCTTGCATGTTCTAAAATGTTGTAAAATTCACTAGCTTGCATAAAGTAGAACTTGCCAAATTGAACATCACCAAGAATTGCTAGCTTGCAATCTCAATGAAGCAAAAGTGCTATCTTGCTTATCTCAAAAAGCAAAACATGCTAACTTGCACATTTAGCAAAATTTATAAACTTACAAAACTCAAAATTATTGCTAGCTTACATGTAAAATGATGTAAAAGTTTGCTAGCTTGCGCTTTGCCAAGGAAGCAAAAAATTGCACTTCGTAAAAGAGAAGAAAGAAATTTACTAGCTTACATGATGATAAAACTTTAGATTACGTTAAAAATGCAATGATTTAAAATTGCATATCTCAAATACTTGATAGTTACACTTCTCCTTTTTGTTGATGACAAAGGGGGAGAAGTATGATGATGTTATGCATGATTTTATGATGATATGTTGCTTTGATTTTTGAATTCAAGAGTTCTATCAATATGACATATTGATAAGAGTTAATGTTAACTCCATCATCATTTAGTTGACATCATAAAAAAGGGGGAGATTGTTGAATCTCAAATTTTAATGATGAAACCAATTAATAGTGTTTATGATTTGATCTGTGTTTTAAGTGATGCAGGAAGCTTCGATCAAGGAGTGACAATTAAAGCAAGAAGAATCATGTTGGGCCGAAGAGAAACATGTTAGAAGATTGGACGTCGAGTCGAAGGATCGGTTGACGTATTGGCAAAAAGCTTCGAGCCATGAGTTTGGGCATCGGGCCAAAAAGAGCGAAAATTACGCTAAGACAATCGGAGTTACGGAGGTCAACAAGCTGATTGGGAAATAGGACATAAGATAGGACGATGCGCCGAAGAATCAGATGAGGTGTCGATGAACCAATGACATGCCGGACAACATTTGATTCAAGCTTTGTAATAACTGTCTAAGATCGAAGTAGATTTTAAGTGTGTGGGATTAACTACAATAGCGATCAAGGCATAAAGCAAAATGAAGTCCCGGAGTCAAGAACGAGATTTCATTGGGAGTTCGAGAGTTCGTCGGACGTTCTATTAGAATTGACCGAAAAGTCCAGGAGCTTGTTGGGCAAGCTTATCGGAACTTGCAAAGAAGATCATTGTGAAGTCCAGGAGCTTGTTGGGCGCCCATTGGTACATTGTCGAGAGATCGTTGGAAGTTCGCCGGAAGCTCGCCGGAAGAAACCTAGACTTACCGGACTTATTTAGCTTAGTGTATGCCTTGAAATTTATAGTTAGCATATAATTGGACTGAAAATGGGCCAACTCAATTAGGAGCCAATTGGGCCTAAATTGAGAGTAATTTGGGCTCACTAGGAGGCCCATTCAATGACCAAAATGTTGGGCTAAGCGGTGGCACCGCCAGAACAGGCGGTCGAACCGCTTGAGTTGAAAAACTCAAAAAACTCAGTCTTCGAGACTGTCAGGCAGTGGTACTACCTAGTGATAGTGTGTCAAGTGGTGGTACTACTAGATCGAGTGGTGGTACCATCGAGTGTTAGGCTGCAGGTGGTGGTACCGCCCGTACCCGGAAGACTTGGAAATTTAAATTTTTGGCTCAATTTTTGAAACCATTTAGGGCCTATAAATACCCTACTTGGGCAACAAGAAAGGAGCAAGAATTTAAGAGGAAAAAACTAAGTAAACTCTGCCAAAACTTTGAGTTCCCTCCTAGTGCTTAGAGTTAATCCTAAGGGAGGTGTGTGAGGGAATACTTGTAAAAGAGTAACTTGTAAAGGTTATTTCCTAAACTTGTGAAAAGGAGAAAGTGTTGTAAGAGGGTAGTTGGTCTTCACCCATTAAAAGAAGACCGATAGTGGATGCCGGTGGCCTCAACGGAGGAGGAATCGGGAGTGGATATAGGTCATAATGACCAAACCATTATAAACTCGATTTGCATTTCTATTTTGCTATTTACTTTAATTGCAAACTGCCATACTTCCTTATTACTTTAGCTGCACACTCTTGCAAATGCGTTTCAAGTTAACATCTTTTCTTATCAGTTTTAATTGAACGAAAGATTTTTAAACCGACGTTTTTATCCGCTGCACTAATTCACCCTCCCCCCCCCTCTTAGTACCGACTCATTCCTAACAATTGGTATCAAAGACTCGTTATTTCTTATTTGGTTTAACAACTAAGAGAAATGACTCTTTTTGGATTTCAAGAGGACTTTTCTATCATTCGTCCTCTCATGTTCAATGGGACGGACTATCCTTATTGGAAAACTCGTATGAGAGTTTTCTTACTTTCCTTGAACTTTGATTTATGGAATATAATCGAATTTGGTTTTTAAAAGTCTTTTACTCCAATTAATAAATGGAATGATCTGGAGAAGAAAACTTTTTCTTTAAATGCTAGAGTTATGAATGCTCTATTTTGCGCCTTAGACAAAAATGAATTCAATCGGGTATCTACTTGCAAAATGGCTTTTGACATTTGGCACACACTCGAAATCACACACGAAGGCACTAGTAGAGTTAAATACTCTAAAATAAATATTGTGATGCATGATTTTAAATTATTTTGTATGGAACCAAGCGAGACTATTGTTGACATGTACACTCGTTTTACGGATGTCGTCAATAGTCTAAAAGCTCTTGGTAAAAATTTTTTGAATCTTGAATTTGTGAATAAAATTTTACGATCACTTTCTAAAAATTGGGATTCAAAAGTAACGGCAATACAAGAATCAAGGAACTTGAACCATTTTCCACTCGAAGAACTTATTGGGTCTTTAATGTCTTATAAAATGAGTTGTATGATAGAAAACGAACATGAGAACAACCTTCCAAAGAACAGGAAAGATTTGGCACTTCGAACACTAGAATACCACTTGAGTGATAACTCAAGTGATGATGATAATGACCTTGAACTTCTCACTATAAAATTCAAAAAGTTCATGAAACAAGAATTAAAGAATAAAAATAAACTTAAAAAGAAATTACCAAAAAAGAAGGAAGTATTCAAGGTAGCTTAGGGCGAAACGAGTGCATCCGATGACAAGGAGCAAACTGATGAAGACGAAGTGGCGAACTTCGCTTTGGTGACTCTTAACAATGAGGTAAACAAGTCAAACGAAACTCCTTTACTTTATTCTGAAACTACTTGATGCTTTTTCATATGTTGTTTTAAAATTAGTTAGTAAAATAAAAAATATAAAAAAATAAAAAAAATCATGCTTCTCTTTCTAAGTGATTTAAAAAAAATTAAATTTTGAGCATAACAATTGCATGTTAATTCCTAGCATTAAGCATGAAAAGTTAGATTTACTACTATACAAAAAAAAATAATTTTGATTAAAAATGTTTTATGTTTAATGAAATCATTCTTGATGATTTAATAATGCATAATGATATAATGATGTAATTGAAATGTTAAAAAGTCTTGGTATCATGCTTGACTATTTTATAATTATGCATGGAGATTCGAAGAAATGATGATTTTTTAGTAATTTATAGTTTATTGAGCTTGATGATTTCTATGATTTTCTTATTGCTTATCAATTATAAATAATGAAGCATGGCTTTTGTATGAAAGACTTGAACATGAAATCCATTACAAAATTTGGAATTAAAAGAACTTGAGCTATCTTTAATCTTATAGGAATCTATCTATGTTGCTTTCATTGAATTTTCTTAAAAGTGATTTTGATGATGATTTTGGATTCCTTTTCATATGATTCATTTTAATAATGAGATGATATATCCAATCGAATCATTTATCGATGTTTGTGACTTGAGATATATTTTATATGAAATTTTTTTTCTTGATTCATGTATGATTTACTTGTCTAAGAGAAGATTTATCCAAATAAATCTTGATTTTTGACATTAATAATTTGAGATTTATTTCAATCAAGATATCTTATTTGATCTCCTATGATTCTAGTCGTTATTTACTAAAAAAGAGATTTGTCAAGATGAATCATACACGAATTGATCTTTCATATTAACATCCTTTAGGTCGATTTTTTATATGACTCCTTTGTAATTATGATTTGTATATCTCATAATATAATTAAATCATTAATAAAAAAAAGGGAGCGATTAATGAATCTATCTATGTCTTTTTTATGAATCTCATGAAAATGATTTTGATTTGATGATTTTAATTTGAATGAGCTTTATCCTGATTTTTCGAGATTTATAACTTGAGATTTCTTATGCATGAATCAAGATATTATATCATTTGAGCTCCTATGTTTCTTTTTGCTATTCACTAAAGAGAATATGATTTTTATAATTCCTTATATTCATGAAGTATATCTCATCATCAAATTTTTCTTGTTATCCTTCATGTGATGATATGAAATTATGCAATACTCATGATATTATATTGATGCATACAAATGAGAAGTTATGATCATGCTTGGTAGGATGTAATATAATTTGACACATTGATACTATCATGATGTGAAATATTTATGATTTGGAATGATGCATGCAATACTTATGATTTTATTATGATGATATGATGTATTGCATATGATGTGAGTCAGGATTAAAATTACTTTGACTTGAATTTAATTTGAATTCAATGTTTATCTTAATTATGGCATATTGCAATAAGATTGACGCTTTATCTTTCTCATAATTTGAAAATTTATATAAAGGGAAATGAATTACACTATTGTTTTATTATTCCCCTCTTTTTGCCAATGGCAAAGGGGGAGAAAAAATTGCTAGTGTGCACATCTCAAAAGAGAAAGATTTGCTAGCTTGCACAATTCAAGAAGATGCAAAAAATATGCTAGCTTGCTTATCTCAAAAGAGAAGCAAAGATTGTTATCTTGTATATTTCAAGAAGCAATAGTTGCTTTCTTGAACATCTCAAATATTGCTAGCTTATATTTTCTAAAATGATGTAAAAATTTGCTGGCTTGCATGATGTAAAACTTACTAGAATTGCTAGCTTGAACATTATAAAGGAAGCAAAAATTACTAGCTTAAACATTGCAAAGAAATCAAAATTGCTAGCTTGCAAGCTCTAAAATGATATAAAATTTGCTAGCTTGCATGTTCTAAAATGTTGTAAAATTTACTCTTGCATGAAGTAGAACTTGCTATCTTGAACATTACCAAGAATTGCTAGGCTTGCAATCTCAAGAGAAGCAAAAATGCTATCTTGCTTATCACAAGAAGCAAAACATGCTAACTTGCACATTTAGCAAAATTCACAAACTTACAAAACTCAAAATTATTGCTAGCTTACATGTAAAATGATGTAAAATTTTGCTAGCTTGCACGTTACCAAGGAAGCAAAAATTGCACTTCGTAAAAGAGAAGAAAGAAAATTACTAGCTTACATGATGATAAAACTTTATATTATGTTAATAATGCAATGATTTAAAATTGCATATCTCAAATACTTGATAGTTGCACTTCTCCTTTTTGTTGATGACAAAGGAGGATAAGTATGATGATGTTATGCATGATTTTATGATGACATGTTGCTTGGATTTTTGAATTCAAGAGTTCTATCAATACGACACATTGATAGGAGGAGTTAAAGTTAACTCCGTCATCAATTGGTTGACATCATAAAAAAGGGGGAGATTGTTGAATCTTATATTTTGATGATGAACCCAATTGATAGTGTTTATGATTTGATCTATGTTTTAAGTGATGCAGAAAGCTTCAATCAGGGAGAGACAATTAAAGCAGGAAGAATCATGTTGGATCGGAGAGAAACATGTCAAAAGATTGGATGTCGAGTCGAAGGATCGATCGACATATCGGCAGAAGGCTTTGGGCCATGAGTTCGGGCATCGGGCCAAGAAGAGAGAAAATTGCACTAAGAAAATCGGAGTTGTAGAGGTCAACTGGCTGATTGGGAAATAGGACGCAAGAGAGGATGATGCGCCGAAGAATCGGACGAAGTGTCGATGAACCAATGACATGCCGAACAACATTTGATTCAAGCTTTGTACAAATTGTCTAAGATCGAAGTAGGTTTTATGTGTACAAGATTAACTACGATAGTGATTAAGGCATAAAGCAAAATGAAGTCCCGGAGTCAAGAACGAGATTTCATCAGGAGTTCAAGAGTTCGTCGGAAGTTCTATTAGAATTGACCGAAAAGTCTTGGAGCTTGCTAAAGAAGCTCGTCAAAACTCGCCAAGAAAATCGTTGTGAAGTCTAGGAGCTTACCGAGAGTCTACTGGAACATTATCGAGAGATTGTCAGAAGTTCGTTGGAAGGTCACCGGAAGCTCGCTGGAAGAAACCTAGACTTACCGGACTTATTTAGCTTAGTATATGTCTTAAAATTCGTAGTTAGCACATAATTAGGTTGGAATTGAGCCAACTCAATTAGGGGTTAATTAGACCTAAATTGGGAGTGATTTGGGCTCATTGGGAGGCTCATTCAATGACCCAAATGTTATGCCAAACGGTGGCACCGCTAGAACAGGCGGTAGAACCGCTTGTGAGTTAGAAAACTCAAAAAACTCGATCTCCGAGGTTGTCAGGTGGTGGTACCGCCAGACTGGGTGGTGGTACCACCCCGTGATAATGTGTTAGGCGGTGGTACCACCCAGTGTCAAGCTATAGGCGGTGGTACCGCCCAGTGTCATGCTACAAGCGGTGGTACCGCCCGTACCCAGAAGACCCGAAAATTTAAATTTTTGACTTTATTTTTGAAACCATTTGGGGCCTATAAATACCCCACTTGGGTAGTAAGAAAGAAGCAAGAATTATAGAGGAAAAAACTTAGTACACTTTGCCAAAACTTTGAGTTCCCCCCTCCTAGTGCTTAGAGTTAGTCCTAAGGGAGGTGTATAAGGGAATACTTGTAAAAGAGTGACTTGTAAAGGTTATCTCCTAAACTTGTGAAAAGGATAAAGTGTTGTAAGAGGGTAGTTGATCTTCATCATTTGAAGAAAGACCGATAATGGATGCCAGTAGCCTCAATGGAGGAGGAATCGGGAGTGTATGTAGGTCACGATGACCGAACCACTATAAACTCGATTTGCATTTCTATTTTGCTCTTTACTTTAATTGCAAACTACCATGCTTCCTCATTACTTTAGCTGCACACTCTTGTGAATGTGTTTCAAGTTAACATCTTTTCCAGATCAGCTTTAATTGAACGAAGATTTTTAAACCGACATTTTTATCCACTACACTAATTCATCCCCCCCCTCTTAGTGTCGACTTGTTCCTAATAGTAGGGTGACCTCGCCAACAGCTACTACAGCAACTTTTGCTCAATTGCCCATCTTGAGGTCCATCTCGCCTCTTGCCAATCTTCTAGGTCTTGCCAAAACCTACAATGAATTACAAATGGGATAAGCACTATTGGTATCCAATACTCATATGTTATCATAAGAGTCTGATAAATAGAGACTGATCATGAATGTACTTGAAGCTTCTCCAAGCTTCTATTTTACCCTCTCTATAAGTTACTCTTTGAAGTTCCTCTTATAGTGCTCATCTTTGCTGTAGTGGAAGCATTGGCCTTTGTCCTTTGTCGGGTCTTTCTTAGCAGCCTTTGTTTTACCCAGTCTGCCCTTGCCCTTGCCCTTCTTAAGAGAGTTTTCTTCCTTCCTTTTCTATTTGGCCTCGCTAGTATAGAGAACTGGCTTCTCTTTCTTGATTGTGCTCTTTGCCTCTCTCAACATATTGAGGAGCTCAGGGAGAGTTACATCAAGCTTGTTCATATTAAAATTCATTTTGAACTGTGAAAAAGAATCTAGTATAGACTAAAGCATATGATCCATATACAGGGTATTCTGTAGAACTATTCCTAGACTTGTGAGTTTCTTCATCCACTTTATCATCTTTAGGACAAAGTTCTAAACTGGTGTCCCCTCAGTCATCCTAGCACTGAAGAAGCTCTTGGATATCTTATATCGTTGAGTCCTTTCCTATTTCTCAAACAATTTGCGGACATGTAGGAGAATGGATTTGGCATCCATCTTTTTATGTTATCTCTGTAACTCAGGAGTCATGGAACCCAACATGTAACACTGAGCAAGAGTGAAGTCATCTATGTACTTCATGTAGCGAGTAGTCTCATCCTCGCTTGCCCCTTCCTCGGGTGTAGGCATCATTGTATTAAGGACATACATGATTTTCTCTGCTATGAGAATAATTCTCAAGTTGCAAAGCCAATCCGTATAATTCAGACCAGTGAGGCGGTTGACATCAAGTATGCCACATAAGGGATTTGAAAGCAATATTTTCTGAAAATAAAGATGTAGCAGAAATAAATAGCATGCAAATTTCATAGAAAAATAAACAAATAAGATATGGGCTTTTATCTTAATCTACTCCCACTATTTTTCTGATGAGTCACGCGATACCCTCAGCACGTGAAACAGAAGTCTCCGACAGACCTCTAATGGGGATCAAGATCTAATTAGCGTCTTAGTGTAACCTCGAGAGACTCGACCAATCATACTAAGCCCAAAAGGTAGGCAACTCTTGCCTATCACAACTCCTTTTGATTCTTGTCCTATTCAACCTCCGAACCACTATGGTCTCAAGGGACTCGACCAAGCATACCATGTCCTTAGGTCACCGGTGACATATCTATATCATAAGCAAGATAGCAATCGCGATATAGGTGAGCCTCGAGAGACTCGACTAACTCAACCTACATCAAGATTTGATCCCTAACTATAACGATGGAAGGCCACGTGGGTCAATCTAATTGTCTCACGTTTACCAACTTAATATTATTGAGAGGAGATTTTGATTTGGTCTCCTAATATGACATATCACACACATACATATTTAATATATATCTACATCATATACAAATATATATACATATCTAGTAGGTGTATAAGCAATCACACATCACATGAGCAATCACACCAAATGATCATAGACCACAACATAATATAATCAGGCCCGAGCCAATGAGCCTAATCACTTAAATCAAGATCTATGTGTGTAGCAATGCATCTCTATGCCCTGTGATTGTCCATCTCATCCTCGTCGGTTTTGTCGGAATCTCGACGAATCTCTATGCATCGTGATCGTCCATCTCGTGGGTCCCGTTATCGCTTCTACACTCCCGCTGTGCCTCCTCGTGTGATTACAACTTAATCATGGGCACGCAGGCCCGACAATAAACGAGAAATAAAATAAAGGCTTGCAGGTCCCAATAATAATAATAATCACATCACATGTACATACATCACGCGATCCATGATCATCCGTCCACATATCACACATCATATATACACATCATCTTCACGTAGGATTATTAGATAATAATAATAATAAATTAAATTTTTTAATAAATTAATATTTTCTAAAATTGAGGATATGTACTAATTTTTTTGAATCATGAGGGGGATTTTGGTAATTTGGATAAAAGGACAGAACTCGAAATTTTAAAATTTCGAGGGACAAAACTATCTTTTGCCAAAAGAACCCTACTCCCCTTTCACCCCTGCGTTCTGCGGTATGGCCACCGCCACCTTGTCGACGATGACCACTGCGTCGGGGGGAGGGGGCACCACCCCTGCCTGTGGGCCACGGCTCCCCCATATTGATGGTCTGTATTCACGGCTCATCTTCTTGTCATGTTGTTCCATCAGGTCAGGTTGTAACCTTTTGGACTACTTGGATGTGCAGTAGACAAGAACTGCTGGATCGAGACATCCCTCCGGTGATTATTCTGAAAGTAGACATGAACAACTATCCATTAGACGTCACGTTGCACTCAAACGGTCTCGTATCCTTTATCTTTCAAGTAAAAAAAATTGAAATCATAGTCTTTATACAAGATTTAAATTAAATGAGATTGAGAGTAAATAAAATTTTATATTAATACTTATCATATTTATTAAAATAATATTAAAATAAAGTTAATATATTTTTACTCGAATGATCTAGTATTTAAAAAAAAAACTGAGTTAAATCATTCAAATAAGATCAAACTAAAAAATAATTTATTAAAATGAGATAGGTAATATCAAATTGGCAAAACTAAGAATTAACTAATTGAATATATGTGTGCACAATAAAATTAAAATAAGCAAGTGAGTGGATCATCGGATATATTATAGAAAGAAGTATATTCATTTTGAAGAGAAAGATTTGCAGAAGTTCAACTTTTTGGATACTATAGGCACAATCATAGTGGTGAAAAATATATATATGTATATGTATATATATATGTATATGTATATATATATATATATATGTATATATATATATATATATATATATGTATATATATATATATA
>LVTN01000487.1:38931-63992 GCA_001649415.1 Musa itinerans | reverse complement strand
CCCCTCTTAGTGCTCTTGATCCTAACAGAAGGGAGATGGCTGAAACCTTAGCTTGCTCAGGTAGCCATGAGAGTGCATCTACAACAACGTTTTCATTCCCCTTTTTGTAAATAATTTCATAATCAAATCCAAGAAGTTTGGTTACCTATTTTTGTTGCTCAGGGGATGATATCTTTTGCTTCAAAATGTACTTGAGGCTTCTATGGTCAATTTTAATTTGAAATCATCGACCGATCAAGTAGGGTCTCCACCTCGTTACTACGTGCATAATGGCGAGCATCTCCTTATCGCATATTGACATATTTTGATGAGAGGGAGATAATGCCTTATTGGTGTATGCAAGTGGTCGATCATCTTGCATGAGAACGGCTCCAATTCTGACTCCAGATTCATTAGCCTCAATGATGAAGGGTCGGGTGAAATCTAGTAGTGCTAGCACCGTTGTCGTTGTCATGGATGCCTTAAGTTTGTCGAAAGCAGCAGAGGCATTGTTCAACCATTAGAAGGCATCTTTTTTCAGTAGAAAAGTGAGGGGTGCGTTGATCTTCCCATAGTCCTTAACAAATTTTTGGTAGTAGCCCGTTAGTCCAAGGAACCCACGCATTAATTTCACGTTTGTAGGTTTCGACCAGCCTTGCATTGCTTCAATTTTTGTTGAGTCTACTGCCACTCCTTCTGATATTATATGCCCAAGGTACTCTATGTTATGTTAGAGAAAATTACACTTTAGTTGCTTAACAAAAGGAATATTCTTTTGAATGATAGTCAAAACAACCCATAAATGTTGAAAGTGAGTCTCAAGAGAAGGGTTGTAAATGAGAATATCATCAAAAAATACCAGCACAAATTTATGAAGGAAGCTCCAAAAAATATCGTTCATAAGACTTTAGAAGGTTGAAGGAGCATTAGTGAGTCTAAAAGGCATTACCAAGAATTCATAATGGTCGTTATGTGTGCGGAATGCAGTTTTTGGAATGTCGTCTTCACATACCCGAATTTGGTGGTAACCGGATCGGAGGTCTAACTTTGTGAAGACTCGAGCTCCTTTTAATTCATCAAGAAGTTCATCCACCACTGGTATTGGGTACTTGTCCTTGACAGTGATGTCATTTAAAGCTCGGTAGTCGATGCACATCCGCCAAGTTCTGTCCTTCTTGTGTACAAGTAGCATCGGTGAGGAATAGGGACTGCAACTTGGCCGAACCACCCCTGTTTCAAGCATCTCTTTTATGATCTTTTCAATTTCATCCTTTTGGAGGTGAGGATATCAGTACGACCGAGTGTTCATTGGTGGCTTGCCCGGAAGGATTGGAATTTGATGGTCATATTGCGGTGTAAGAGGAAGACTGCGCGGCTCAGCAAAAATGTCAGCAAATTATGCAAGCAATTGGGCAAGATTTTGATCTTCAATTTCTATTTTCTTCCCCTCTGGTTGCTACTGAAGATGCATCAAAAAGCCACCATTTACCTTATGCAAAACTTTCTCCATTCGTTGGGTTGAAACGGTGGTTACGTTGCTTTCGTGCTTTCCGCGTAGGATGATTTGTTTGCCTTTGTAGTAGAATTTCATAATTAATTTGGAGAAGTTCCAAGAGACATCACATAGTATCGTCATCCATTCTATGCCAAGCATGGCCTCATAGTCATCAATTGGTAGGAGGAAGAAGTCGGTGATAATTTCTTGGTCTTGCAGTAATAGTTTCACCTACGGACATCTTTGGTCGCACTTTAGGATTCTTCCGTCAGTGACCTTTACATCGAATTTGCTGCAACCTTCGATGTGGAGTACCATCTAAGCAGCAACCTTACTGTTTATGAAGTTATTAGTGTTGCCCGTGTCGATGAGAATAGTGATCGGTTGTTGTTTAAGAGGGCCTCCAACTTTCATTGTTTGCGGGTTTAAGTAGCCGGCTAGTGCGTGTACCGTAACATCAGTCGGTTGTGGCTCTTCTTTTGTATCTTCTTCTTCATGTTCAAAGCTCTCTTTTGGATGTTCAATGACCTCTTTTTCTACTAGTTTAATCATAAGAAGTCTCCCTTTTCTATAGCGATGCTCGCGGCTCGACGGCTCGTCGTAGTGCCAACATAACCCCTTCGCAGATCACTCCTGAAGCTCTTCTCTTGTCAACCTTTTTAGTGCAGGGACTTGGTTGACAGTAGGGGGGGCTAAGGGCTTCAGTATTGCTGGTTGGGGTGTGACCCTAGTCCTTTGAGCTTCATGGTTCAATCGCTCCTCTTGAAGTCGTGCGAAAGAGATAGCTGCCATAAGCGTGTACGGTTGTCACGCTTTAACTTCTCCCCGAATCTCCAGCTTCAAGCCCTCAATGAAGGTCCCTAATAGCTATTTTTCATATCATTCACAAGTTTGATTAGATAACCTTTCAAACCTGGTTTGGTACTCCTGAATGGTGGATGCTTGTCGGATCTTTGCTAGCTGTCCATCAATATTCTTGTAATCGATTGGTCCGTAGGGGATCAGTAGTCCTTCTTTGAATTGTCACCATAAGAGGACTCCATGAGTATGTTTAAACTAGTCAAACCACTGTATGGTATCCCCTTCCAGATGTATAGCCGTAATTTCCACCATATATGTGTCCGTGGTTTTGTAGTACAGAAAATATCGCTCCACACACAAGATCAAACCAATCGGGTCTCCTTCTTCCCATCTAGGGAAGTCCACCCTCATGCGTGGATAATTGGGGTTGGTCATAAAGCCTCCCCTCTCTTGGAAGTCATTTCTTCGGGCTTGGTGCGATTAGTTAGAGCTCTCTCCTTGATGTGATTTCTTCAAGCTTGGTGGTCGGCCCAAATTGAGTTTGGTAAAGAGAGTCTGAATCTTATCCTCCATTCACACCTCGAATGCTTCAAATTTAGCAATGATTGCCTCCTTAGATGCCATAGTATATGCCTCCAAATCTGTGATATTAAAATCTCTCTTTTGTTGTCAGGTTAAAGGCATGTATAGGTTGAGAGAAGTGATGGTCGAAAGGGTTAGTGGATTGGTGGATGTAGGCTGCAGTTTAGGCTTGTTTTGAGTGCAGTTTGAGGGTATAGTTTGGTGGAGTTTTAGGGCTGTGATGGCAGTGGATGAAGGTTAGGGAAAAAAGTTTTAGATCTCTGGTAGATGGCAGCAAAGGTTTGATAGAAATCAGTGGAAGTTGCTATAGGTATGTGTTATCTTATAAGAGCAGAATTGTCGTCGAATAAACAACAGTTTCTCGATAAAATTTCTAGAAAAAACCAAGAGATTTGAGGAGGAAATTGACAGTAAAATCTCGGTTTATATAACAGCAAGGATGACTAATTTAATCAAGAAAATTTTGAAAGTATAACAGCAAGGAAATTGGTGCAAGTTGCGATAGCAGAATTCTCGTCGACAAATTTCAATGGCTTACAACGAAAATTTATAGCAATAAAAGAATATTTTTAGAGATGAATTCCTCAATAGATCAATCTTAGATGGAAGCCAAGATAATCTATGAAGTGTATAAGAAATTTCGTTCAAAAAGGATTGCAAATAGATCGGTTAAGGCAACAATATGTGGCTGAAATTTTCTGTAGCAATCCTTCGTTTGCAAAGATAATAACTTTTGTGGCAGAAGGAATTCGCAGCACGGGATAGATAAGAAGACTTCTTCTTGGTATTTTGAATGAAAAATTATAGCAGCAAAAGGTATTAATGATAGGTGAATACCAGATCTCTTATGCAATTGGAGGTGACGGTAGTAGATTGATTTAATCTACGACAGAAGATGACGGTGGAGATGGCGACGTCAAGAGCAATTGTGGGAATTGCTTGGTTGGTGGTGGGCGGCAGGGATGACAGCAAAAGCAGCAAGATCGCTGCTCTTATACCAAATGTTAGAACCCTTGTAGATTCTAAGCTTGAGGTTGATCTCTTTAAGGGATCGACTTCCTTAGAACTTTATAGGGGTTCCTTCCTCCAAGTTGCTGCTCAAAGACTGCAGAAAAGTATCATCTATTGCTTATCAAAAGAGGATAAATACATGACTATTTATAGGGTTTCTAAACCCTAACTCCTAATAAGACTCCTACTCAAGACTCCTATTCCTTTACAACTCCTAATACTTCTCTAAGAAATAACCTTATAACCCTAGCCGGTCTTTTCACCTCTTTAATAGGGGTCGACTAGGTAGGTTTACATGCCCCTTTCTATTAGGACTCTCTTAGCTAGAGTCGTAATATCATTCCTATCATCTTCTCTTCCTACAAGTGCTAGTTTTAGCCTCAATGCTGTTACTGGAGAATACATGAGGTTTGGGAGGCAGCTCCTGCAGGGGCCTCATGCCCACTGGTGCCAGAAACTATCGCACTTTTGGGAGGACTAAAGCTGTACAAATGCTCCATTTGCAGTCTATCGACATCAATTCAACATTGTTAACAGAATAACATTGTTAACATTGTTAGCATATTCTATTTATTCGAAGTATTCCTTTTTCATTAAAATCTGGGTATAGGATCATTGCTTCTATTGATTTGATATGAATATGAATACATAATCTAATGCATCGAATGATTTTTTATCTTTTTCTTGTCCTAGATTTCATTTCTTTTTTTCTTAATTGATTCAATCCGTTGAATTGAGAGGTGACATATAACAACTTATATCTTTCTATACAAAAAATTGGAAACTTGGAACCTGTACTATCCCACCTCCTCAGAAAAAAATAAGAAGAATCGAGTTATTTCATTAGAGTTAGAATGAAAGATTCATTCTATTTTGGGATATTTTCTCCCTTTTTGACTCACTCAAAGTCCTAGGAATTAACCATATCCATAGGTCTGCTAATTTGGTAAGCCATGAATTGGCTCAGTTTGCTATATCGCAGCCTTCTGGTTTCATGTTTTCTGCTGCTGATCCTTTTGCCTCACACTTTGACACAGTTTTGATCTAATAGACGGTGCTTTATTTTCAAAAAAAAAATTCCATAGGCAACTCATAAAGGTCACAAGGGAATATCAAAAGGCACAAACACATGATCCCTACAACACTCCCCAAAAGAAAAATTATACATGAATGATATAAGCAACATCTAAAAGTAGGAAACACACTACTACCCAATCAGTGCTTGTTTCCCTGAGTATAGAAGTATAGAAGTAGGAAACACACCACACTACTACCCCAAACTAGCCACATCTTTCCTCATTTGTCTCCAAGCTAGCCACATCTACAACCAAGAATCACACATATGAGACCACCTGATAACCCAGTGATGACATGCATATCAACTATGGGATCAGTAACTGTTGTGCCGCAACAAAGCGGAACATATACTTGCTGTTGATCACTGATTCTTAATGGATCTACTGGCTCAGGCCTTGCTGGTTAGCTGAGGGGGTCAACAAGGAGAAGAGCTATAGACTCTATTCTTTGGTATCATTGCTACTGGGTGGAGAGTTTTGGTTAAAGAACGATGGAGCTATAAAGAGGGAAGGGGAAGTGGTGAGATCCAGAGGCTTCAAATAGAGAGAGATGTTTCTATTGGGGACGGAGGAAGAAAACTATGATGTCATTATACGAGAATAGTAAACAAGAGGTAAGACTTAGAATACTTATAAGATATTTTTAAATATACATTATCTTACTTCATAAATTATGATCATATTTATAGGATCTAGTAGTAACTACCTCACCTTATTATGTCATCTATGATTGAGTTAGATATAGGAACTACCTTATAATTTCTAGATCATATGCCACTACTTAGAACATGCCTATAACTACCTAAAATATAGCAACTACCTAGATAACTATCATGAATCAATTCTCAACACTCCTCCTTAATTCATAATTACATACACCAATTTGAGACATGAAATGAATATGTTTCTGAACTGGAAGTGACTTAGTGAGAATATCTGTAACTTGTTCATCTATGCCACAATATTCATTGTTATAACTCCACTTGCTACAAGATCCCATGTGAAATGATAGTGTATCTCTATATACTTTATTCTTTCATGAAATATTAGATTCTTCGTCATTGCAATTGTGGTTTTGTTGTCACAAAATATTTTAATTGCTTCTTTTTGACCTTGATGAAGATTTTTAAGAAGTCTTCTAAACTATATTGCTTGACAAGCTACTGATATTGCAGCTATATATTCTGCTTCTAATATCAATAATGTAGTTGTTGCTTGCTTCTTTGAACTCCAAAATATAACTCATGATTTGAGGCTAAAAATATTGCTTAAAGTACTCTTTCTATCATCCAAAACTCCTACCCAATCACTTGTTGATATGAATATCTGTTTGCTACAAGCTAAGCCTTATGCTTTTGGATACTTCCATCTACATTATACTTTATTTTGAACACTCATTTCAGTCCAATTGTTTTCTTTTCTTTCGATAAATCCATTAGCTCCCAGATTTCATTCTTCTCAATTGACTTGATTTTCTCCTTCATTGACTTTTATCATTCCTCTTTTTCAACTACTTTATCAAAACTTATAGGATCTGAAACAAACAAAGCAAATGTTGAATCATAAATTTCTATAAGTGATTTGAATTTTCTAAGAGGGGTTTCATCTAAGGAATCATTTGATAAATTTGAACTATTACTAAGTGAAGTTGAAGATGAACTTATTGGAGCAAGATGTGTCACTTGATTCTGTGGAGTGTCTAGCTCTGTTGAATCTGAATTTGTGTTTCACCTTCATTGACTCCCAATTCTAACTTGCCTTTTCATCAAACATAATAATTCTATTAATAATAACTTTACCACTAATAAGATTATATAATCGATATGCTTTGGATGATAAGGAATAATCAATTAAGATATATTTTTTAGATTTTTCATCAAGCTTGTGATGGTTTTATGAATTTATCAAAGCATAAGCAATACAACAAAAAAAATTCTTAAATAGCTTACCCTTAGCTTTATACTATACCAAACCTCAAAAGGAGTTCGATTCATAATAACCTTTGTTGATGAAATATTCAATAAATAAACTACTGTTATAACTATTTCTACCCAAATCTAATTTGGAAGATGCTTTCCTTTAAGTAAACTTCTTGTCATTTCAATAATAGTTTGATTCTTATATTTAGTTATACTATTTTTCTCCGATATATGTGGTACTATCAATTCTCTACGAATATCATTTTTTTCAAAAAAGAATTAAATTTATTAGATAAAAATTTATCACCTTTATTTATTCGAAATGTCTTTATGCATCTACCATTTTGCCTTTCCATAAGTGCCTTAAATTTTTAAAAATTATCAAATATTTTAGATTTTAATTTTAGAAAATATACCCAACTCATGCGACTATAATTATTAGTAAATAATAAAAGATATCAATTTTCACTAAATAATTTTGTATTCATAGGTCCAAATAAGTCAGCATAAATTAATTCAAAATGATTAGATGCTCTCTATGTTTTTCTAATAGGAAATGGTTTCTTACTTTATTTGTCATAAATGTATCCTTCATATACATCAAGTGTATTAATTTTGGGTAGTTCAAAAATTATTATTATTTATTTATAACTTTAAATACTTAATATTAAGCTATCTATATCTTAAATACCACAAATTAGACTTATTCTTTTGAGTTGTAATAAAAGTATGCTTTTCAATATTTGAAATATCAAGTGGAAACATCTTGTTTTGCGTTATGCAAATATTTACTATAATCAAACTAAATTTTTTATCTTTAATAGTGCATGAACATCATCAAATATAACTAAATATCCATTATCTATCAATTGTCCAATACTCAACAAGTTATATGATAAACTAAAAATAAAGAAAATATTATCAAAGTATTTTATCTTCCCTTGACTTGTGTTCACCTCAATTGTTCATTTCTTTTCCACTTTGATTTGCTTATTATTTCTGAGTCTAATTTTTAACTTGTGAGTTCCATTAATATCTCTAAATATTGATCTTATGCCTAACATATAATTAGAATACCCACTATCCAAAAACCAAATGTCATTGAAATATTATTAACTTATGAATAAATCATAAACAACTTACTATTTTCTTTATTTTCTTCCACATAGCTTGCTTGCTTTTATCTTTTTTAGCAATTTATCTTCATGTGATCAAACTTTTTACAATAGTAATATTGAATTCCACTCTTGTAGTTTTTTTTCCTATTTTTTTATTCATCATGCCTATGAAAATATCCTCTTCCTCTTCCTCTTCCATTTCCTCTACCACAAAATCCTCCTCTGCCATATCCTCTTCCTGTTGATTTTTTGTCTTCTTTTGAAGTAGAAGACTCCCCTTAACCTAAAATATATTTTTTTTTCATTTTTCTCAAGTGACCTATTCAACCTTGCTTCATGTGCTTGCAAAGAACCTATTAGTTCATTAAATGAAAAGGTAGATAAATTTTTTAACTCCTCAATTATGACAATAACATGATTAAATTTTGGAGTTAAATTTCTCAAAACTTTTGTAATAATTATATGATCATGAAGATGTTTACCATAAGATTTTATAACTAACAATTTCAATCATTTTAGAAAGAAAATCTTGTACTAGACTCATTTCTTTTCATGAACAAAATTTTAAACTCACGATGAAGGGTTTAAAGTTTTACCGTAAACACCCTTGATAAGCCTTAAAATTTATTTTGAAATATCAACCAAAGTTGCTTTAAGGTTGTCGTTATTGCAATTCTTGAGAAGATTATCTCATGTACAACTTATTGAATGAAGAATAATATCTTTAAATCTTTTTTTCTATTTTTCCTTAGTCTGATTTCTTGATCTTGATCTATATATCCATTTTTTATTAAGTCCTAAAGATCTTGAGACTTAAATAGAGTCTTCATCTTGATATTCCAAAATTCATAGCATTTGCTCGAGAAGATAGGAATAAGGGATTGAGATATGGAATTACCATTGAAAATCATAATCCTAGTTCATATTGAAACTTAGCTTTGATATCATAAATATTGGGGATAGAAGTGTAAGGAAATAATAAAAATATAATACTACGATGTAATTAAAAGAAAATACAATCAAGAAAATCGATATAAAATTAAATAAAATGTAAGACTTAGAATACTTACGTGATATTTCTATGGTTCTATTTATAAGACCTAATAGTAATTATCTTATCCTATCATATCACCTATGATTGAGTTAGGTGTAAGAACAATCCTATAACTTCTAGATCATGCGCCACTACTTAGAATATATCTATAACTACTTAGAATATGATAATTACCTAAATAATTATCATGAATTACTTAAAAGTTTGTGACTAGTATGCCAAATGTCTACGACAAATCTGCCCACGGATCTGATCTTTTATTTATCGCAACAAGCGCAAGATCTCAGCTTCAGTTTCTTACTATATGATACTTGTGATAAAAACGAATGAGAAACTTATAAAATGCAGCTTGTCCACATAGATATAGATTTAATAATAAAAAAAAGAAGAAATGTGTATATTCCACATGTAGAAGCAAGCCAAAAAGTTCAGATATGAGAGATATGTGCAGTTCAGATATGAGAGATATGTGTGTATGGTTGCCATCTCTTTCTGATAGATAACCATGATGAGACACTGTTGGCTGCAGCAATAGCAAAAGAGAATTGTATTGGTGTAAGATTCAGGGAAAAAAAAAAACTACCCGCCACTTGGGTATATCAGACTCAGCTAATGATGGTAGATCACCGAATGGAAATGAACCTCTTATGAGACATTTTCGTGAAGTAAAAGTATGCTGAAAATATTCAGAGTTAATGGAGGTTTATTTCATATTTGTTTCAATATGTCAAATTCAGATGTTTCGAATCTATATGCTTTAGAATATGTCAAACCTTATAAAACTATATCAAAGGTATGCTCCACAAAACCTCTCTGAAATATAAGTTAGCTCTCATTTGAGTCTCTATGAGCCAAATGTACTAGAGAATAAGATTCTTTAAAAATATACCCGAGGGATATTTTTATAGTGTGACTTAAACTATTGCACTCAAGATCATGTTTTTTATGACAAAAATAATTACATTAGTGTTGGGCGCATTTGTGTTGTACCAATTTCGGAGAATAGGAAAATCGCAAGTAAAGTTATAATGTTTAAAGTGTTGGCTCATAGCATTAGAAGTTGATTATGCGATGTCGATCATACGGTATTGAGGTGTCATTATTTGATGTTGAGATATTGACCACATAGGGTCATTATTTAATGTCGAGATATTGACCACGTAGGGTTGAGGTATCGACGATCCTTCTAACATTATTACTTTTTTATAAATGCAATTGTAGATTAGACATGAGGTTCTTGTAGAATTACTACTGAGACCTCAATAAATGCATTTATAGAATTCCTTTATAGATGCAATGTGTTGACTAAAAATGCCCTGTCTCATGCACAATACAACATCTTGACTCTTGCCAGCATTAGCTGATGTATAGGAAAAGTAAATAATGTTCATGTGGAGATAAAATTAGTTGACCATAGAAGACATAAATTAGCCAGTCTTCCACAGTAAGATGTAGTACTTCAATTTTTAGGGTATCAGCTTAAGTGCTGCAGTTCTGTGCCATTGCAGAATTTAGCCTGAGCAAAATAGTAGCCATTCTGCATTCTGATACATCAGAGAAGGGAAAAGGCTCAACAAGCTTTGTGAGCTGGTCATGTACACTGCTAGAACATGAGAAGCAGGAACGGTATGAGAGAAAGGCAATGGCTGGTCTAACATGTGTTTCTTGGATTGCTTTCTGTCTCATGTTGACTGTAGCAATGTAATGGTTCATTACGTTACAAGAACTTCTGACTTATGATCCAAGAAGCATAGCCATTAATTTAAGCTGGGGAAGTAAAGAGTGGAGACCAAACAAGGAACCTCCCTTCCCCATGCTATGAGGCGACCTAAGTAGAAGCCCTATGGAGATGGAATAACCCAGCCTTTACAACAACTAGACCACAAGGAACAATGTACCGGTGAGGTATTTCAAACCCAAAGTATCCTTATCTTGTTCCACATGTTCATCCTTGCAAAAACTAAAGATAAGGAATACAAACAATCCAATTTATGGTAATGTTAGGAATGATTTTATGACACTCCACAGAGAGCTGGCTTGGACATCGAATAATTCACAAACTGAATGCTAGAGAACAACACAGTTGATCATGTTATAGACTTGATACAGCTGAGAGGTTCATAGCTGGGAGGTTTTCCAAGAAGAAGGTGAATATTCCTCCTAGCAGGAACATGAAGGCAAAGGCTAGTAGTATCTTCCCAATATACTGAAAACTGATAGTTGAATTTGGCTGACTCATAGTCATCGGCTTCTTGAAGGATTGGAAGTTGGGTGATTTCTGCAAAATTCCAAGACAGACAGCAAAGATGCACTCATTCAATTTGTCTACAAAATAATAACAGAAGATTACACAAATGAGTAATAAATCATATGTTCTGGTCGCTTGAAAATTTAGCAGCAGTAGAACTTTTTGTTTTGATAATAAATATCAGTTATCTAAGCAGGTCCTGATGGCATTTTTCTGGCAAAACACTATCAGACATATTCTTATTTCTTCATCATTTCTCGCATTTTAGTTTCGAGATAGGACAAAAGTATACTGTTCAATTGCCATAAGCCGAGTCCTGCTTTAGAAAACCACTACTACTTTGGGGATTGTATAGATGTAAAGCATGCTAGAAAGCCTAACTAGCTACTTAACAGGATAATACTAAGACCATGTAGTGCAGAGTTTCCAAATTTTTCCAGAGATGATGTGTGCTATAGAAATTTTTAAGAGGCCTATTAGGAGCTCCCTTTTGGCCTTCATCTATTATATCTCCAAATGGCACCTCTAATGCACTTTTTGTGAGCTGGAATTTGAAGATCTAAGCTATCTTCAAGACATAAAACCAACCTTTCTGTTCCAGTGGCTTCAATGTATCTTTCTTTTTCTTTCGAAAGGTCTGTAATGCAAATTTTCTTTTAACAAAGATGAATGACACTGCAAACCTCATAATCCCCTAAAAGGCATTAAATGACTTCCACTATGGATAACAACCTACTCCATGAAGCCAGCCAATGGAGAAATAGCATGGAATTACTCACTAATGATAACAACCTATGCCATGGAAGTAAGCCCATGGAAAAATAAACCTAAAACTAAAAAGTTGACAGCTTGAAAAAAACTACCACCTTTGGTTTGTCATGTTCTCTTGCTTAGATTATTCAATATGACCCTCTTTGTTATTTTTTTGCCCACAAGACTCTAAGAAGTAACATTTAGTGAATATTCTAGCAATAGTCAATATTATAATCTGCTATAGTTTCAGGAAAGCATGGCTGAAGATTAACAAACAAACATACAGTGATGTCTGGAAGTACCTTTGAATTCTGCAGCATTCCTATTGATTCGTCATGCCCTGAGATTAGAAGAATATAATTATAAGAAACACATGTAATATCAACTTCCAGACAATTGTTTAATATACAACTGAATCTTGTAAATTTCAGTCTCGACTATACCTTCATCGGTAACAGTCTGCAAATTCCAACCTTTCCCATACTGAACAAGAATAGAATTAGGACCAAAGACCACAGGTTCTTCCCCTTCCTTTACAGCCTCAATATGCAAGCCTGGAGCAACCCCGATATCCAATTTACAATCGATCACATACAATGCATATCCAGCAGTGGTTCCAGCTGCAAACCTCCTAACCTTACCTGAGCACCTGCAAAGAACCTCCAAAAACTGTCCCAAGAGAGAAGTTCAATACAACAAATAGAAATACAGATGGAGAGCAGAAACATTTCATCTGTTGTAAGTATAACCTCGGAAGGTCAACAGAGTATACAATATGCTAAGCACAATAACCATGGTGGTCCTGCCCAATTTCACAATAAGCAAATTATCGAACTTCATATGCTTCTTATATCTGCATCAAAATTGTACCTGATATGGCACATTTTGGCACCACCCACGTGACAACAAACAGAGGACCACCAGGCTGATGCAGAGCAACACCTCAGACCCGGACGAGGAGACCACGTGACCTCCGCATTGTTCGGCACTGTACAGGTCAGTGCCGGACACCCTAGAGCCGTTCCGCAAAACTCGGGATGGCGCTGCACGGCGCCAACCCAAGCGGCACCCCTCGGTGCCACCCAGTACAGGTCGGTCGACGCTTGGTGCCGGACACCCCGGAGCCACTCCGTAAAACTCGGGACGGCGCTGCACGGTGCCGACTCGAACGGCATCGCGTGGCGCCAACCGATACGATGCCGGACACCCTAGAGCTATTCCGCAAAATTCTGGACGACATCGACCCGAGCTGTCACGGACAAATTGTAAACGGGGTGTTCGATGTAATACTTATGTATGTCCGTGTCTTTTATTTGTTCATGTTTTGCACAGCATGTAGAGGGACGGTCGAAGGCTTAAAAGCCCAATTTTAGTTGGGTTTGGTGGTCATTTTAGGCTTGTAAATAAAGGTTGTGTTATGTGGACACTTGTGAGATATTTCGATCTGTAGTGGATCATTTTGGATCCTTTGTTGTGCGACCGTTTAGAGCTTGTGATGTCTGTTTGTAATTTGCATTGGTTATGAAGTGTTTCCTGAAATAATTGCTTGTGGATCCCGAGTGAGGCGTTTTCTAACCCATTTTCTCTTTTATAGGTCCTAAAGGACCATGGGAGGTTTCGGTGAGGCTGACCTTTGCGGATGGACACGCAAGGGTGGCGTACGACTTAGGCAAAACCAGCTAAGTCCGTGGCAAATGGTATTAAAGCAGGACAAGCACTCATAGAAACACTTGGCATGCAAACGTGGGAGACCTAACAGGGCTGCATTGAGGGTAGCCAACACACGCGACCGTTTAGGAGAAAACGGGCATTGAGATATAGGGAAAAGGAGTCGCTCAAAGGAGCGGGCATTTGAGATTGGCATTCAGAGGAATGGCCAACTCTTCGCGCAAGAGGCACCACAAGGACAAGCAAGCTAGGAAGAATGCGTAGCACACAAAGATTGGGATAGCTGAGTTTGAGCTACAGCTCAACGTTGGCAACCATACTTGATGGTGCTTAAGGCAAGCGAGGCGCTTGGTAACGTAGAGCGACACCTCAGACCCGGTCGAGGCGACCACGCGACCTCTGCATTGTTCGGCACCGTACAGGTCAGTGTCGGACACCTTGGAGCCGTTCCGCAAAACTCGGGATGGCGCTGCACGACGCCAACCCAAGCGGCACCCCTCGGTGCCAACCAGTATGGGTCGGTTAACGCTTGGTGTTGGACACCCCGGAGCCACTCTGTAAAACTCGGGACGGTGCCGCATGGTGCCGACTCGAACAGCGTCGCGCGGCGCCAACCCGTACGATGCCGGACACCCTAAAGTCGTTCCACAAAATTCTGGACGACATCGACCCGAGCAATGCCCCTTGGCACCAACTAGTATGGGTCAGTCAGTGCACGTCTGCATAGTACAAGTCATCCGTCTGAGGAGTCAACAGCCATTAAAGGACCGCGTCCGCCCGCCCGCTTGAGAGCAAGAATAAAAGTCAACCCTCTTACAAATGAGGGGGGGATCGAACACTAAACTCTCTATCATTCCACTTCATTCTAACTTAAGCTTCGGAGGGGTCGAGTCGGGAAATCCCCCTCTCGACCTCGTCCTGAGTGCAGGGGTTGGCGACAGAGAAGCGAGTGGTGAAGCCCGTAGCTAAACCCGACCCGATGTTCGTTTCTTCCATTTGACTCTCCACCTGGGCAACCTTGCACATTCGGGATCGGACCGAGCCGTGCTGACTACTTGGCCACAGCGTAAAGATTCACCAACATTTTTGGCGCTAGAAGGAGGGCCCAATGTCGCAAGAATGCCCCCAGCCGAGCAACTTTGGAGAGCGTCCCGGAGAAGAGTGACCCCCGTTTCACCCGACCTTCGGGTTCAGAGGACAGCCCCACTTCCCCCGAGCCTAGAAGGGAACGCCACGACCATAACTCTGAGCCGCTATTGGCGTTTGTTTAATGATCTCAGGCTGATGCCTCCCGAGACCACCACGGGACAGCCTCCTGTCTCAGCCGAGGCATTCCTCGACCTCATGCACCAAGTCCAGACCTTAGTGGGGATGATGTATGCTATCATTCCTCTTGTCCCCCAGCTCGCCCAACAGTCGGCACCGTCCCAATCGCCCTTGCCACCACGAGACCTGCCGACCCTTATCACCAAACTACGAGCGCCATCCCTGGCCCCTCAGCAACCCAGAGCTGTGGACGTCGATCCGTCGCGTAAGGAATGATCGGGAAACCCGAGGCACATGCTAGAGCACAGCGCCACAGGTCCCCGACGCTCCACCCCGAGCTTCCCTGAGCCCGACACCCTGTCGTCTGACTCGGTGGACTCTCTCTGGGCTCAGTTGCGCTCGGTTAATCGACGTGTGGACGAGGTCCAGAAGGAGTTCCACAAGTCTAAAAAAGAGCTCGGGGAAGCCTCCACGGTAGGATCTCCCTTCGTGTAGGAAATTCAAGACAAACTAATCCCGTTGAGCTTCCGCCTCCCCACACTCGAAGCCTACGACGGTGGCTCCAACCCCACAGAGCACGTCACCACTTTCCGGGCTCAGATGGCCCTTTACGGCACGTCTGATGCTCTAATGTGCCAAGCATTCCCAACTACTCTCCGGGGTTCAGCTCGGATGTAGTACACCTGACTCAAGTCAGCCTCCATATCATCTTTTGATCAACTCGCAAGGGAATTCGAGCTCAATTTCCTAGCCAGTGCACGGTCGAAATCGTCCACAGCCATGCTACTCGGCCTGAGCCAAAAGGATGACGAACCCCTTTCTCATTTCGTCGCCCGCTTCACCACTGAACTCCAAGGAGTCCCAGATGCCGACCCCTCTCTGATCATGCAAGCATTTTTTGTGGGACTACGTCCATCCAGGTTCTTCAGGTCGTTGGTTGAACAGCCGGCGGCGACCATCCTCGAGATGCTCCAACGTGCAAACCAATTCATTGTCGCCGAGGCCCTAGTGGCGAGAAAATGCAAAGAACACAAGAGGCATCGCACAGAGTAATCCCGAGGGCAGCCCTCGGGTCCACCAAGAAGGAGGCTCGACCGGCCCGAACCGTCGCCGTCGAGGCCACCTCCTCGCTCCCTGGGCTCGTCCAGAACGGAGATCTTCCTCCAGATCAGAGAGAAGGGGCTTCTACGGGCGCCCAACCCAATGAAGACTCCATGCGAGCTCAGAGACCGCTCCAATTATTGTCGGTTCCACCGCGACTATGGCCACGACACCGAGGAGTGCCACGACCTAAAGAATCAGATTGAAGAGCTCATCCGCAGAGGCCACCTTGGGCATTACATCAAGAAGCAGCGGGAACCTTCCCCACACCCCCAAGGCCCCGTTGAACAACAGATAGACGTCATCATCGGCAGTCCGGCTTCTGGAGGAGACAGCGCATTAGGACGGAAAGCCTACACCCGAGCACCCCAACCATGACGATGCCCTGGTGATCTCGACCAAGATCGCCAACGCTCAGGTCAAATGGATAATGGTAGACACCGGAAGCTCAGCCAACGTCCTGTACCTCGACGCCTTCCAGAAGCTCCACTTGACCAAAAAGGACCTTGCCCCCATGGCCTCGGCTCTCACTAGCTTCACCAGAGATTCTATCTCGCCTCTCGGCACTACCGTGACACCATGGTGCCGACTCGAACAACATCGCGCGGCACCAACCCGTACGATGCCGGACACCCCAAAGTCGTTCTACAAAATTCTGGACGACGCCGACCCGAGCAGTGCCCATCGGCGCTAACTAGTACGGGTCGATTAGTGCACGTCTGCAAAGTACAAGTCATCCGTCCGAGGAGTCAACGGCCATTAAAGGACCGCGTCCGACCGACCGCCCTAGAGCAAGTATAAAAGCCAACCCTCTGACCAATGAGGGGGGGATCGAACACTGAACTCTCTATCATTCCACTTCATTCTAACTTAAGCTTCGGAGGGGTCGAGTCGGGAAATCCCCCTCCCGACCTCGTCCTGAGGGCAAGTGGTGAGGAGAGATGAGCGAGTGGTGAAGCCCGCAGCTAAACCCGACCCGATGTTCGTTTCTTCCACCCGACTCTCCACCTAGGCAACCTTGCACATCCGGGATCGAACCGAGCTGTGCTGACTCCTCGGCCACAGCGTAAAGATTCACCAACATTTTTGGCGCTAGAAGGAGGGTCCAATGTCGCAAGAATGACCCCAGCCGAGCAAATTTGGAGAGCGTCCCGGAGAAGAGCTACCCCCGTTTCACCCGACCTTCGGGTTCAGAGGACAGCCCCACTTCCCCCGAGCCTAGAAGGGAACGCCACGACCATAACTCCGAGCCGCTATTGGCGGCTATTTAATGATCTCGGGCTGACGCCTCCCGGGACCACCACGGGATAGCCTCTTGTCTCAGCCGAGGCATTCCTCAGCCTCATGCACCAAGTCCAGACCTTAGTGGGGATGATGTATGCTATAATTCCTCTTATCCCCCAGCTCGCCCAACAGTCGGCACCGTCCCAATCGCCCTTGCCACCACGAGACCTGCCGACCCTTATCACCAAACTACGAGCGCCATCCCTGGCCCCTCAGCAACCCAGAGCTGTGGACGTCGATCCGTCGCGTAAGGAATGATCGGGAAACCCGAGGCACATGCTAGAGCACAGCGCCACAGGTCCCCGACGCTCCACCCCGAGCTTCCCTGAGCCCGACACCCTGTCGTCTGACTCGGTGGACTCTCTCTGGGCTCAGTTGCGCTCGGTTAATCGACGTGTGGACGAGGTCCAGAAGGAGTTCCACAAGTCCAAAGAAGAGCTCGGGGAAGCCTCCACGGTAGGATCTCCCTTCGTGTAGGAAATTCAAGACAAACTAATCCCGTTGAGCTTCCGCCTCCCCACACTCGAAGCCTACGACGGTGGCTCCAACCCCACAGAGCACGTCACCACTTTCCGGGCTCAGATGGCCCTTTACGGCACGTCTGATGCTCTAATGTGCCAAGCATTCCCAACTACTCTCCGGGGTTCAGCTCGGATGTAGTACACCTGACTCAAGTCAGCCTCCATATCATCTTTTGATCAACTCGCAAGGGAATTCGAGCTCAATTTCCTAGCCAGTGCACGGTCGAAATCGTCCACAGCCATGCTACTCGGCCTGAGCCAAAAGGATGACGAACCCCTTTCTCATTTCGTCGCCCGCTTCACCACTGAACTCCAAGGAGTCCCAGATGCCGACCCCTCTCTGATCATGCAAGCATTTTTTGTGGGACTACGTCCATCCAGGTTCTTCAGGTCGTTGGTTGAACAGCCGGCGGCGACCATCCTCGAGATGCTCCAACGTGCAAACCAATTCATTGTCGCCGAGGCCCTAGTGGCGAGAAAATGCAAAGAACACAAGAGGCATCGCACAGAGTAATCCCGAGGGCAGCCCTCGGGTCCACCAAGAAGGAGGCTCGACCGGCCCGAACCGTCGCCGTCGAGGCCACCTCCTCGCTCCCTGGGCTCGTCCAAAACAAAGATCTTCCTCCAGATCAGAGATATGGGGCTTCTAAGGGCGCCCAACCCGATGAAGACTCCACGCGAGCTCAGAGACCGCTCCAATTATTGTCAGTTCCACCGCGACTATGGCCACGACACCGAGTGCCATGACTTAAAGAACCAGATTGAAGAGCTCATCCGCAGAGGCCACCTTGGGCATTACATCAAGAAGCAGCGGGAACCTTCCCCACACCCCCAAGGCCCCGTTGAACAACAGATAGACGTCATCATCGGCAGTCCGGCTTCTGGAGGAGACAGCGCATTAGGACGGAAAGCCTACACCCGAGCACCCCAACCATGACGATGCCCTGGTGATCTCGACCAGGATCGCCAACGCTCAGGTCAAATGGATAATGGTAGACACCGGAAGCTCAGCCAACGTCCTGTACCTCGACGCCTTCCAGAAGCTCCACTTGACCAAAAAGGACCTTGCCCCCATGGCCTCGGCTCTCACTAGCTTCACCAGAGATTCTATCTCGCCTCTCGGCACTACTACTCTACAGGTCACCAACGGTGAGGAGCTAAGGTCCAAGACTATGATGGCTACTTTCATGGTGGTCGGACTCCCCTCAGCATACAACGTCATCCTAGGCCGCCCGACCCTCAACAAGATAAGAGCTGTCATCTCCACCTATCACCGGGCGATGAAATTCCCAACTCATGCCGGGATTGGAGAAGGAGCGATCCTCGGGAGTCAAGGCAATGCTATATGGCAGCTGTCATGCTGCCTAAGAAGATGAAGCCAGAGTTGTCCATGCCCGACCCCCGAGACGTTGCCAAGCTGCAACTTCGTCTCAAGTCGACCGAACATATGCTGGAAGTTCCCCTTGACAAAAGTCGGCTATACAGAGTTGTGAAGGTCGAGCCCGAGCTTCTAGAGAGGGAACGGGTCCAGCTCATCGATTTCTTGACAAAAAACGTTGACGTTTTTGCTTGGTCGCTAAAAGACATGCCGGGCATAGATCCGAAGGTCGCGCAACACCATTTGAATGTCTGCCCCCAAGCACGATAGGCGAAGGGATGCCATCGCCTATGCACAATGATGTCCACAATGTCAGAAGTATGCTCGGGTACCACACCAGCCTACGGTTCCCCTGACTTCGATATATTGCGCATGACCTTTTGCACAATGGGGAATATACCTCCTTGGCTCTTTCCCTCCCGCTTTGGGACAATGAAGGTTCCTCATCATAGGGGTTAACTACTTCACCAAATGGGTTGAAGCCAAGCCCTTGGCATCCATCACCGAAAAGCAAGTTGAAGGCTTCGTCTGGAAGAATATCATCACTTGGTTCGGCATCCCAAGGGTCATCATATCCGACAATGGAGCCCAATTCAACAACACAAAGTTCAAAGGGTTCTGCCAAAATTATGAAATTCAGCTCGGTAGCGCACCCCCAAACCAACGGTCTCGCCGAGGTAACCAACAGAGCAATATGGAGCGTTAAAGAGGAGGGTCATCGGTGCGCAAGGGACCTGGGTTGACGAACTCTCGAGCATCATTTGGGCCTCCCGAACTACACCAAAGACCACCACGAGGGAATCACCCTTCAATCTGACATTCGGGACCGAGGCAGTGCTCCCACCCGAGGTGGTATTCCCGACCCCGCGAGTGGAAAATTTTAAAGAAGGCACGTTGGAAAATGGACTCCGAGCCAACCTCGACTTTATCGAAGAACGAAGGGCCGACGCGCACCTCCGAGCCTTGGCATAGTAAAGGGCCGTAGCAAAACTCTACAACCGAAGGGTGCATCCGCGGTCAATCAAGCTTGGCGACTTGGTCCTATGTAAGGCCAAAGTCAGCAACTCGACATACGCCCGGGGCAAGCTGGCCCCAAGTTGGGAGGGTCCTTACAGGGTAACTGATATAGTTTGAGACAGAACCTACTGCTTGACAACGCAAGAAGGAGATCGGCTACCGAGGACCTGGCACGTATCGAACCTGAAGAAGTTCTACATTTAAAGCAAAAGCCCCCAACCCTCCCGGGTGGTCAGGTAAAAAATCTTGACGCAAATGCACAAGAGTAAAAAGTGAAGTTCGCAAAGTAAAGTTTCATTGATATGAGAAAAGTTTACATCATCTGACCGGTTGTTACGTACAAGACAAAATAGTGCCCAACAGACAGACCATCAAAAGCAAAATACATCCCGAGGGAACCCTAAGCCTCGAGGGGGTCTATGCTATCGTCGAAGGGGACTTCATCCGACATCTGCACACTCTCATCTTCGGGAAGGATGATGAAGGGATCTTCCTCAATTTCTCGATCGGGGCACCGAGCCCGAAATCGGGCCAGAGCAATACGATACCCGTATTCATAAGTGACCTGCCCCAACCTCTATAGCTCGAGCTGGAAGCCGCACGACTCCTTATACTCTTCTATTACCTTCTTGTTCTTTTCGGGAGCTGCTCGGGTTTCCTCAGCAAGAGTCTCCTCGGCTTTCTTCGCCTTCACTCGAACTTCCTCCAGGGTCCACGACAGATCTAGCAGCTCTCCCTCCAGCAAGCGTTGAGTCTCCACAAGCTGCTGTTCGAGTCTTCCCGGAGTCCGCCATGCCACCGTTCGGCATCCTCGAGCTCTGACTTCAGTCGCTCGACCTCCCCCTCTAGATCGGTCGCTCGCTGCTCGGCCACGACAACGGCCTCCAGAGCAGGTCCCTTCTTCAACTCCTATATTTGGTTGCAGAGCTTAGTGATCTTGTCGCCCATGCAGCTGATCACCCAACCCGCATCCTGCACTCGGTCAATCAGCGTTGTGTGGTAGTGCTGACTCTGCGCGATAAAAGGCAAAGGTCAAGGGTCGACAAAAAGTAAGGAACCGACAAACCTTCTAATCGACACCCTTACCCAGACTAAAGACTTAGCAGCCTTTTTTATTAGCACCTCCGACGGTGAGCTGTACACTTGCTTTGCTATCGCAGGGATGAGGGCACCTCAGAGATACGCAGCGAAGGAAGAGCCGTCTGTCCAGATTTGACAGCCGAGGGTCAGCCCCGACCAGCGCGGCTCAAGGGGAGCAGTTGCCTCCCCATCGGGTAGATCCCCCATAAACAGAGCCTAGAATGGCTCATCCTTGGCACGTGCCCGAGTGCCGTAGAGGTCTCGCATCGACGCCGATCGAGCCAATCTCGCTGACTCCGCTCGAGGACGGGCACGCTCCCTAACACGCGCGGTCCCCTCGGCCCCTTCACTTCAGGAAGCCTCGCGAGGACATTCCCCAGGCTCACCACCTGGCTGGCCAACTGTCTCCTGAGCCACGGTCGACCCAGGCCTTTTACGAGTCAAGACCTTGGACTTCTTGCGCGAACGGTCGGGCTTCGAGCTCATAGGCCAATCTAGACCCTCCGAGGCTGGCACGATCGGTTCCGAAGGCTAAGGGGCTGAAGAAGCGTGAGGCATCCCTCTCATCTCCTTCAGATTCACCATATCTACCTAAGAAAATCAGGACCATTCAGCGAAAAGGTAAATTTGTGACCAAAGTAAGAGGACGGGCTCCAGCCATACCCCGAGGAGCCGGACTAAGCCCCGCCTCGACCAACCACTCTTCAGTCATGTTTCTAATCACTCGAGAAGAAGAGAGAATCTCCTTCAAGCACCCGAGCTGCTCATACTCGTCGTTAGACAAACCCGGGGGGGAATTGTCGATCGACTGAGACGACCATCGAAGATCAAAACCCCAACCTCAACTGTAGTTGATGTAGAAGTACCGACTCTTCCACCCCTTATTATTGGAAGGAGCCCCACTCACCCTAAAACCTCCCCGAGACGACAAATAGTAGCCGCCTGCTCCCTTGGAAAGACGGAAACAAGAGAAGAAGAGCGAACATGTTGGAGTGATGCTCGCCCCTCGGCATTCCCCGAGGAAAGCTACTAGATAACGCCACGAGTTGGGTACCATCTACGATGGCGAGATTCGCCATCGTGAGAGGCAAGCCTCGATTATAGGGTGCAGGGGGAACTGAAGTCCCGCCTCGAGCATATCCAGCATCAAACCAAACCCGTTTGGGAATGGGTCATAGACATACTGCCCTAATCGAGGAGCATAAAGCTTGTAATCGACCAAGATGCTATAGCACTCTCGGACGCGGCCAAGCAATTCCTCGGTCACAATAGAATTGAAATCATGCAGCGATTTCGAAACTTAAAGGGCCCGCACGACCTTCTCGTTCATCGGGGAGGCCCCACCCGACAACAGGCTACTTCCCCCAGGATTACTTGAAGAAGGAGACAAAGAGGAGGAGGACGAGGAAGAAGAAGAGGACATCCCGACCGACCTGAACCGCTAAATAACTGAGGAAAAACTGAGGACGACGATGACCGAGGAAGAGAACCAAGAAAACCGCAGAGCGAATGAGCAAAATGGAGCCGGCAGGGGGACTTATAAAGAAAAATCCACCGCCCGAAGCAACCCTTCGCCTACTCAAAAGAGGAAGACAGCTCATTTCATCATAATGGCTCATGAGAAGGAGCGCCCAGGCCCAAACTCCCAAGCAAGGCTGCGAGAAGATACGCAAAAGGACTCGAGAATCCCGCTCAAAAGATCTGAAACCCAGTTAAGAACTAGAGCTTCCGCCAAAGCCAAAGTCGAAGCCGGCTTTTCTTCCGTTCCCCAAAAGGCCAAAAATTCAAATCTCCCACTCAAAGACATCTTGCAAAGATCGAATACCTTCTCGCCCAAACCAGTGCCCGAGTAGTGTTGCTCGGACCAGTCACACGCAGCCCATCGACGCTGCGCTCAATCATCATTTTAGCAGCTGCTCGATCAGGCTAGTCCCTAATGCCCGAGTAGTGTTGCTCGGCCAGTCACACGCAGCCCATCAGCGTTGTGCTCAGTCATCATTTTAGCAGCTACTTGGCCAACTAAGTGACTGAGTAGTGTTGCTCGACCAGTCACACGCTACCTATCGGCACTGCGCTCAGTCATCATTTTAGCAACTGCTCAGCTAGGTTAATCCCCAGTGCCCGAGTAGTGTTGCTCGACCAATCATACGCAGCCCATCAATGCTGCACTCAGCCATCATTTTAGCAGTTGCTCGGCCAACTAAGTGACCGAGTAGTGTTGCTCGGCCAAACAAATGCCCGAGCCATGTTGCTCGACCAGGCCAGTCCCCAGTGCCCGAGTAGTGCTGCTCGGTCAAGCTAGTCCCTAGTGCCCAAGTAGTATTGCTCGGCCAGTCACACGCAACCCATTGGCGCTGCGCTCAATCATCATTTTAGCAGCTGCTCGGCCAACTAAGTGATCGAGTAGTACTACTCGGCCAAACAAATGCCCGAGCCACGTGGCTCAACCAGGCCAATCCCCAGTGCCCGAGTAGTGTTGCTCGGCCAGTCACACGCAATCCATCGGCGCTATGCTCAGTCATCATTTTAATAACTACTGAGTAGTGTTGCTCGGTTAGTCACACGCAGCCCATCAACGTTGCACTTTATCATCACTTGAATAGTTGCCCGGCCAAACATGGGCCTGAGTGGTAACGCTCGGCCAAGCCAATGCCCGAACCACACCGCTCGGCCAGGCCAATCCCCAGTAGTGTTGCTCAATCAAAGGCAGATCCGAGCAATGTTGCTCGAACAAGTCTGCATCCAAGCAAGCGTCCTTCAACCTGGGATTTCGGAATAATTGTTGGGCTAGCCCTACATCCAAGACGCACAGATCGGTCGGCTCAGTCTTCCGGGGATGTTCATCAACCTAATCGGCACCAAGGAGGAAGTCCCTGACCAACCAATTGCCAGACTACCAATCCAAACACAACAATCGACCCAACCTGCAAGACGCACCACGCCATGCACCAGGCCCCTCAGAGAGGAACCCGATGCATGCCTTCTTCCGGGGGGGAAGGATGATATGGCATATTTTGGCACCACCCACGTGGCAACAGACAGAGGACCACCGGGCTGACGCAGAGTGACACCTCAAACCCGGACGAGGCGTACAGGTCAACGCCGGACACCTTGAAGCTGTTCCGCAAAACTCGGGACGACGCTGCACAATGCCAACCTAAGCGGCACCCCTCGGTGCCAACCAGTACGGGTCGGTCAGCACTTGGTGTCGGACACCCCGGAGCCACTCCGTAAAACTCGAGATGGCGCCACACGGCGCCAACCCGTACGATGTCGGACACCCTAGAGCCGTTCCGCAAAACTCGGGACGGTGCCAACCCGAGCGGCGCTCCTCGGTGCCGACTAGTACAGGTCGGTCGGGGCACGTCTACAGAGTATAAGTCATCCTTCCGAGGAGTCAACGACCATTAAAGGACCGTGTACGATCGACCGTCCTAGAGCAGATATAAAAGCCAACCCTCTGACCATTGAGGGGGGGATCGAATACTGAACTCTCTATCATTCCACTTCATTCTAACTTTAGCTTTGGAGGGGCAGAGCCGGGAAATCCCCCTCTGACCTCGTCCTGAGTGCAGGGGCTGGCGACGAGAAGCGAGTGTTAGAATATGTGGCCCTTTATAATTGAATAAGATATATAATAGAATAACTAATTGGGTTCCGTTCAGATATTTTAGCCAAGACTAAGTCCACTACGGAACGATTCCTCGGAG